>CAUEHQ010000244.1:0-67141 GCA_958510825.1 Brachypterus glaber | reverse complement strand
TACTGGGGGCCATAATTACATTGTTTAACTACGATTATACAGCAGTAGTTCAGTTGATTGGCCACCAGGTGGCGCTTCAATAACATATGTATATAATTTTATAGATATGAAGTGTAGCTGTGGCCCCCAACTGTATCTTTCTAAATAGCCTTATGGCCCCCGAAATCTGGCAACATTGTACAAGCAAATGTAGAATAATAAATTATTTCTTCCCCAATGTTAATGCACCTCAGATCTGTATATATCTGTATATATATATAGACCTACTAACGCTACAAAGTGGCCCCGGAATCCAGTTGTCTTTGTGGCCCCCGGTGTATCTTTTGAAAGTAGATGTTCATTGTAATTATCGCCCCCTCGAGAAGAATTGTCCTTAAGGCCCCCATCTGTATATAACTTGAGGAGGTTTTTGGTGATAATAGCGTAGATGTAAAAGAATGCTCGGATAGGTCCAACAGTGCCCCCCCCCCCTCTTAACTTTTGAACCAGTTGAGTTATCGACTTAAAATTTGGAATACTTAAACAACTTAAACTATCCATGTAAATATATTTAATATTTTCAGTTTTTAAGGGTCCATTCGAAAATAAAAATTTATATGTATTAGTTATATTATGAGTCACATATTTTGTCTTTGCAGACCACAAAAATATCAAGATGAGGTTTTTTTATTATACAGTTAGAGTTGCTTCAGTGGCTAACGTCGTCCTTTTTTTTAATTTTTTGCTTTAAGGACTTGCTTTTTTATGATTGAAATTATGAAAACTTCCTAATTTTCAGTCAAATAAATTACATTAAAAACAAAAAAATCGAAATCAAGCCACTCTTTATCTAAACAATGATGAAAATCCGATATTGATATCTTTATTCTCAACCGAGAATTTTCGGATCAAAAAACGCCTTACAAATACCAAAAATTGCATTTTAACCAATCGGAACCGGGTTAAACTTACAAATACATGTTTTATTTCTTGTTCCATCTAGGACTAGAAGTTTTTTTTATTCAAATGGACCCTTAAAATGTGGGCAGGGGCATGGGAGGGAATTTTAAATAGAAAGGGGGGTGGTCGTGGGGTACATCATTTTGAAGCTTATGAAATTATCTATTTAACAATATTTTTTTATTTTTATTTTTTTTTGGTTCAAAATTAGGTTATATTGGGTATTTTCGTCAAAATTTCTTTAAAAAAATTGAAGAATGTATGAAAAACAAGTTATTTTATGTTGCAAAAACGTAAATTTTCTTTTAAAAATAATTTTAATTGATATAAATAAAAATTTACAAAACAGGAAACAACCAAATTAAAACCTTCAAAAAAAGTTTAAAACAAAAAAAAATAGGGGGCCGTAAGCCCGAAAATGTCAGTCTACCAATATCACTCTGTACGATGATTAGAAAATAGATTTAATAAATTAAAAAATATATAGTCAGATAATTGTATAAGCTTTAAAAGCATATATCCTCATTTTAAGAACTAAAAACAATAAATATATGCAAAAAATAGTTTGGATTGTTTTATAAGTGTTTCAAATTTGAAGTCGATATCTTATCTGGCTCAAAAGCTAAGAGGGGGTGGGTAACTTTTGGACTACACGGTATTTATTATATTTTATATTTAAATTGAACTGAAAAATCACTTACATAAAAGGGCGGAACGTTGGTATTTTATGCATTATAATAATAATTTATAAAAACGTGTTTTTTAAAGCGAGAAAAATGTTCAATATTTAATAAAGGACAAAAATACCGGGTGTCCCATACCAGTATTTTATGATGAAATTTCAATGAAAATTTACTAGTATTTACTAGTATTGAATGAGTATTTTTCTACAAGGATTAACGAGTTTTTAGCGAGTAAAAATCCGTAGTTTCTACAAGTTTCTAAGAGTATTTTATGAGGAAATTCCCATGAAAATTTACTAGTATTTACCAGTATTCAACGAGTATTTTTCTACAAGGATTAACGAGTTTTCAGCGAGTAAAAAACCGTAGATTTTTGAGGAAATTCCCATGAAAATTTACTAGTATTTACCAGTATTCAACGAGTATTTTTCTACAAGGATTAATGAGTTTTCAGCGAGTAAAAAACCGTAGATTTTTACAAGATTCTACGAGTATTTTATGAGGAAATTCCCATGAAAATTTACTAGTATTTACTAGTATTGAATGAGTATTTTTCTATAAGGATTAACGAGTTTTCAGCGAGTAAAAAACCGTAGTTTTTACAAGTTTCTACCAGTATTTTATGAGGAAATTCCCATGAAAATTTACTAGTATTTACCAGTATTAAACGAGTATTTTTCTACAAGGATTAACGAGTTTTCAGCGAGTAAAAAAACGTAGTTTTGCTTTCCCATTCTGAAAGTTTCGTTTGGAAGTTCGGAAAGCCTTATATTCGTGAAAATTTTTTTTAAACATTGGGGTGGGCAAGGGGGGCAAATGGGGTAAATAAAGTATTTTTCCCAAAAATTTGAAAATTGCTATATAGGGGTTTTTGAGGTTGCTGAAATTGAACATTATAATAAAAAAAATCTAACCCCACCCCACGGGGCTGAGGGGGTAAATATTTTATGAGAAAAATCCAATGAAAATTAACGACTATTTACCAGTATCGAAGGAGTATTTTTCTACGAGTATTAACGAGTTTTCAGCGAGTAAAAAACCGTAGATTTTTACAAGTTTCTACAAGTATTTTATGAGGAAATTCCCATGAAAATTTACTAGTATTTACCAGTATTTAACGAGTATTTTTCTACAAGGATTAACGAGTTTTCAGCGAGTAAAAAAACTTAGTTTTGCTTTCCCATTCTGAAAGTTTCGGAAAGTCTTATATTCGTGCAAAAATTTTTAAACATTGGGGTGGGCAAGGGCAAATGGAGTAAATACAGTAATTTTTCCCAAAAATTTGAAAATTGCTATATAGGGGTTTTTGAGGTTTCTGAAATTGAACATGATAATAAAAAAAAATCCAACCCCACCCCACGGGGCTGAGGGGGTAAATATTTTATGAGGAAAATCCAATGAAAATTTACGAGTATTTACCAGTATCGAACGAGTATTTTGCTACGAGTATTAACGAGTTTTCAGCGAGTAAAAAACCGTTTAAACATTGGGGTGGGCAAGGGGGGCAAATGGGGTAAATAAAGTAATTTTTCCCAAAAATTTGAAAATTGCTATATAGGGGTTTTTGAGGTTGCTGAAATTGAACATGATAATAAAAAAATTCTAACCCCACCCCACGGGGCAGAGGGGGTAAATATTTTATGAGGAAAATCCAATGAAAATTAACGACTATTTATCAGGAAATTCCAAGGAAAATTTACTAGTATTTACCCGTAGAAAACTAGTAAAAACTCGTAAAATTAAAGTGTATAAATACTCGCTAAAACAAGGAAATAAATTTCATCGTAGAAAACTATTAAATACTCGTAAAAATAAAATCTAATATTACTCTCTAGGACGAGTAAAAAAATTTCCTCTTAGAAAACTAGTAAAAACTCGTAAAATGAAAGTGTAATAATTAATACTCTCTGAAACAAGTAAATAAATGTCCTCGTAGAAAACTAGTAAATACTCGTAAAATGAAATTGTATTAATACTCGGTGAAACAAGTAAATAAATGTCCTCGTAGAAAACTAGTAAATACTCGTAAAAATAAAATCTAATTTGCTCGCTGGGACGAGTAAAAAAATTTGCTCGTAGAAAACTAGTAAAAAATTTACGAGTATTTACCAGTATCGAACGAGTATTTTGCTACGAGTATTAACGAGTTTTCAGCGAGTAAAAAACCGTTTAAACATTGGGGTGGGCAAGGGGGGCAAATAGGGTAAATAAAGTAATTTTTCCCAAAAATTTGAAAATTGCTATATAGGGGTTTTTGAGGTTGCTGAAATTGAACATGATAATAAAAAAATTCTAACCCCACCCCACGGGGCAGAGGGGGTAAATATTTTATGAGGAAAATCCAATGAAAATTAACGACTATTTATCAGGAACGAACGAGTATTTTTCTACGAGTATTAACGAGTTTTCAGCGAGTAAAAAAACCGTAGATTTTTACAAGTTTCCACGAGTATTTTATGAGGAAATTCCCATGAAAATTTACTAGTATTTACCAGTATTGAACAAGTATTTTTCTACAAGGATTAACTAGTTTTCAGCAAGCAAAAACCCGTAGTAAATATTTTACGAGTTTTAGCGAGTAGTGAAACAGTATTAACTAGTTTTCAGCGAGTAAAAAACTAATAGAAACTCGCTCAAACTCGTAAAAATATTTTCAAAAAGTCCTAGATTTTTACAAGTTTCTACGAGTGTTTTATGAGGAAATTCCAATGAAAATTTACCAGTATTTAACGAGTATTTTTCTACAAGGATTAACGAGTTTTTAGCGAGTAAAAAAACGTAGTTTGTTTTCCCATTCTGAAAGTTTCGGAAAGCCTTATATTCGTGCAAAATTTTTTAAACATTGGGGTGGGCAAATGGATTAAATAAAGTAATTTTTCCCAAAATTTTGAAAATTGCTATACAGGGGTTTTTGAGGTTGCTGAAATTGGACATGATAAAAAAGTTCTAACCCCACCCCACGGGGCTGAGGGGGTAAATATTTTATGAGGAAAATTCAATGAAAATTTACGACTATTTACCAGTATCGAACGAGTATTTTTCTATGAGTATTAACTATGTTTTCAGCGAGTAAAAAAACGTAGATTTTTACAAGTTTCTACGAGTATTTTATGAGGAAATTCCCATGAAAATTTACTAGTATTTACCAGTATTGAAAGAGTATTTTTCTACAAGGATTAACGAGTTTTCAGCAAATAAAAAACCGTAGTTTTTACAAGTTACTACAAGTGTTTTATGAGGAAATTCCAATGAAAATTTACTAGTATTTACCAGTATTTAACGAGTATTTTTCTAGAAGGATTAACGAGTTTTCAGCAAGTAAAAACCCGTAGTAAATATTTTACGAGTTTTAGCGAGTAGTGAAACAGTATTAACTAGTTTTCAGCGAGTAAAAAACTAGTAGAAACTCGCTCAAACTCGTAAAAATATTTTTAAAAAATCCTAGATTTTTACAAGATTCTACGAGTATTTTATGAGGAAATTCCCATGAAAAGTTACTAGTATTTACTAGTATTGAACGAGTATTTTTCTACAAGGATTAACGAGTTTTTGGCGAGTAAAAAAACGTAGTTTTTACAAGGTACTACGAGTGTTTTATGAGGAAATTTCAATGAAAATTTACTAGTATTTACCAGTATTTAACGAGTATTTTTCTAGAAGGATTAACGAGTTTTCAGCGAGTAAAAAACCGTAGTTTTGCTTTCCCATTCTGAAAATTTCGGAAAGCCTATATTCGTGCAAAATTTTTTAAACATTGGGGTGGGCAAGGGGGGAAAATGGGGTAAATAAAGTAACTTTTTCCAAAAATTTAAAAATTGCTATATAGGGGTTTTTGAGGTTGCTGAAATTGAACATGATAATAAAAAAATTCTAACCCCACCCCACGGGGCTGAGGGGGTAAATATTTTATTAGGAAAATCCAATGAAAATTTACTACTATTTACGAGTATTTTTCTACGAGTATTAACGTTTTCAGCAAGTAAAAAACCGTAGATTTTTACAAGTTTCTACGAGTATTTTATGAGGAAATTTCCATGAAAATTTACTAGTGTTTACTCGTTCAATAACGAGTATTTTTCTACGAGCATTAACGAGGTTTCAGCGAATAAAAAACCGTAGTTTTTACTAGTTACTACTAGTGTTTTATGAGGAAATTCCAATCAATATTTACTAGTATTTACCAGTATTTATCGAGTATTTTTCTAGAAGGATTAACGAGTTTTCAGCGAGTAAAAAAACGTAGTTTTGCTTTCACATTCTGAAAGATTCGGAAAGCCTTCTATTCGTGCAAAAATTTTTAAACATTGGGGAGGGCAAGGGGGACAAATGGAGTAAATACAGAATTTTTCCCAAAAATTTGAAAATTGCTATATATTAGTTTTTGAGGTTGCTGAAATTGAACATGATAATAAAAAAATCCAACCCCACCCCACGGGGCTGAGGGTGTAAATATTTTATGAGGAAAATCCAATGAAAATTTACGAGTATTTACCAGTATTGAACTAGTATTTTTCTACGAGTATTAACTAGTTTTCAGCGAGTAAAAAACCGTAGATTTTTACAAGTTTCTAAGAGTATTTTATGAAGAAATTCCAATGAAAATTTACTAATATTGAACGAGTAATTTTCTACGGGGATTAACGAGCTTTCAGCGAGTAAAATAACTTAGTTTTTACAAGTTTCTACGAGTATTTTATGAGGAAATTCTAATGAAAATTTACCAGTATTTACTCGTAGAAAACTAGTAAAACCTAGTAAAATGAAAGTGTATAAATACTCGATAAAACAAGTAAATACTTTTCCTCTTAGAAAACTAGTAAAAACTCGTAAAAATAAAATCTAATATTACTCGCTGGGACGAGTAAATAAATTTCCTCGTAGAAAACAAGTTTCTACGAGTATTTTATGAGGAAATTCCCATGAAAATTTACCAGTATATACTGGTACTAATATTGAACGAGTATTTTTCTACAAGGATTAACGAGCTTTCATCGAGTAAAATAACTTAGTTTTTACAAGTTTCTACGAGTATTTTATGAGGAAATTCTAATGAAAATTTACCAGTATTTACTCGTAGAAAACTAGTAAAACCTAGTAAAATGAAAGTGTATAAATACTCGATAAAACAAGTAAATACTTTTCCTCGTAGAAAACTAGTAAATACTCGTAAAAATAAAATCTAATATTAATCGCTGGGACGAGTAAAAACATTTCCTTGTAGAAAACTAGTAAAAACTCGTAAAATGAAAGTGGATTAATACTCGGTGAAACAAGTAAATAAATTTCCTCGTAGAAAACTAGTAAATACTTGTAAAAATAAAATCTAATATTGCTCGTAAAATGAAAGTGTTTTAATACTGGGTGAAACAAGTAAATAAATTTCCTCGTATAAAACTAGTAAAAAGTAAACTAGTAAAAGTTTCTACGAGTATTTTATGAGGAAATTCCAAGGAAAATTTACTCGTATTTACCCGTAGAAAACTAGTAAAAACTCGTAAAATTAAAGTGTATAAATACTCGCTAAAACAAGGAAATAAATTTCATCGTAGAAAACTATTAAATACTCGTAAAAATAAAATCTAATATTACTCTCTAGGACGAGTAAAAAAATTTCCTCTTAGAAAACTAGTAAAAACTCGTAAAATGAAAGTGTAATAATTAATACTCTCTGAAACAAGTAAATAAATGTCCTCGTAGAAAACTAGTAAATACTCGTAAAATGAAATTGTATTAATACTCGGTGAAACAAGTAAATAAATGTCCTCGTAGAAAACTAGTAAATACTCGTAAAAATAAAATCTGATATTACTCGCTGGGACGAGTAAAAAAATTTCCTTGTAGAAAACTAGTAAAAACTCGTAAAATTAAAGTGTATTAATACTCGGTGAAACAAGTAAATAAATTTCCTCTTAGAAAACTAGTAAATACTCGTAAAAATAAAATCTAATTTGCTCGCTGGGACGAGTAAAAAAATTTGCTCGTAGAAAACTAGTAAAAAATCCTAAAATGAAAGTGTATTAATACTCGGTGAAACAAGTAAATAAATTTCCTCGTAGAAAACTAGTAAAAACTTGTAAAATGAAAGAGTATTAGTACTCGCTGAAACAAGTAAATAAATTTCCTCGTAGATAACTAGTAAATACTCGTAAAAATAAAATCTAATATTGCTCGCTGGGACGAGTAAAAAATTTCCTTGTAGAAAACTAGTAAAAACTCGTAAAATGAAAGTGTATTAATACTCGGTGAAACAACTAAATAAATGTCCTCGTAGAAAACTAGTAAATACTCTAAAAAATAAAATCTAATATTGCTCGCTGGGACGAGTAAAAAAATTCCTTTTAGAAAACTAGTAAAAACTCGTAAAATGAATGTATTAATACTCGGTGAAACAAGTAAATAAATGTCCTCGTAGAAAACTACACTCAGAGAAAAATCGTTGTAAAATCAAACAAAAGTCATATAACTTAAAAGAAAACCAATATGTTTTTGCTCCGACAGTGTTTTTAGTTAATTCAAAAAGATATTTTTTAATTTTATGAGCCATTGTAAAAATAAAAATATTCATTCTAATTCGAAAAGTGTTTCCTTGTAAGTGTTTGTAAACTTGTAAATGATTTGAATATAAAAACTGGTTATTTTAAAAAAATCTTTTAATATATTGATATTTTTGAACAATATAAAATGACTACTTTAAAAGTAAATAAATATCTTTTTATTTCAAAATAAATGTAACACATACTGAATGATCACACCTTTTAATTTAAATTGCCTTTTTTTTAGAACAAAATTATAAAATTTTGATTTATTATATAACCCGTAATAAATTAAAATATAGAATTATTAAAATAATATTTTTGTTTTAATTTAAAAGGATTTTTTTTATTTTAAAAGGATTTATTTTATTTTAAAAGGATTTTTTAAATTTTAAAATGATTTATTTTCATTTTAAAAGCATTTCTTTATTTTAAAAAGTATATTCCTTTAAAGGGGCTGTCCATATATTACGTAACGCAAATTGTCCAAAATTCATACACTTCATATCCCATTTTCTTATTTAATTTTGTAGAAATTTTATATTTTGGCTACCCCCCTAACACTCCTCTATTTGGGGAGGGGTAGCCAAAACATGACATATCTTCAACCTTCAATAAAGCGAGAAATGGGGTATGAAATGTATGAATTTTGGACAATTTGCGTTACGTAATATATGGGCAGCCCCTAAAAGAAATTAATTATAAATTATAGATTTCCTATAAACATAAGGTAACAAATGTCTCAAAGATGCTACAATATTCTTAAGGGCTTAAAATTAGTTTTTTGTTTGTGAATTAATTAACTAATTTTAAGTTGCCCTTAAACATGTCGCAGCTTTAACACATTTATGTTTATAGACACATTTTTATGTATAATCAAATTATATTTCTTTTTTGTGGAATATACAAAAGTAGAAAAAAATTACTTAAAACAATAAACCAATAAAAAAAATAATTGTACAAGAGTATTCAAAAATTTTACAAAAACTTATTTCTAAAATACACTTTTCCATTATTTGAAGTATAAAAAGTCCAATGTTTTAAAATTCTTCTCTACCTCAAAAGATTGAAAATGAAAACCTTTTACTTCAATTTCATTTGCCAAAATGTGCAACAAATTATTTAACTCCACGATAACTACTATTTTATATAACTTTGTTTCTTTATTTTTAACGGTAGCCAAATATAAATTTTCCTCATAATTCTTGTTATGGTATGTCCCAGATGTAGAAATCCTTGAACCCTGTAATGAATTCTGTAATTGTAGTTTTTCAGCAGAACTGATTTTCAAACAATTTATATGGTGCATATCAAACAATTTAAAGTTTGGACTAAATTATATTCTGAACCAAAACCGTTTTTAAAATCAAAAAGTCAAAAAAGTAATAAAAATCATTTATTAATGAATAGAGTTGGTACTTTTATTACGCTGGGTCGGACAACAGGATATTTATAAATTATATCAAATTTTTGGTTTGGTTTGGTTTGCTTAATACATACCTGCCGAATAAGATTAAACGCCCGTACTACCTGATTCGTTTCCCCGGACTGGGGAATTTGGACAAAACGGAAATTCTATAATTTAGCCAGTGCTTTACTTATTTTGCATTTACTTACATTGTAAAATTTAAAAATTTCACCTGAAAATTGACTATATAGGTGTTTTTAAGGAAGAATAAAATTTCTACAAAATTAAATAAGAAAATGGGATATGAAGTGTATGAATTTTGGACAATTTGCGTTACGTAATATATGGGCAGCCCCTAAAAGAAATTAATTATAAATTATAGATTTCCTATAAACATAAGGTAACAAATGTCTCAAAGATGCTACAATATTCTTAAGGGCTTAAAATTAGTTTTTTGTTTGTGAATTAATTAACTAATTTTAAGTTGCCCTTAAACATGTCGCAGCTTTAACACATTTATGTTTATAGACACATTTTTATGTATAATCAAATTATATTTCTTTTTTGTGGAATATACAAAAGTAGAAAAAAATTACTTAAAACAATAAACCAATAAAAAAAATAATTGTACAAGAGTATTCAAAAATTTTACAAAAACTTATTTCTAAAATACACTTTTCCATTATTTGAAGTATAAAAAGTCCAATGTTTTAAAATTCTTCTCTACCTCAAAAGATTGAAAATGAAAACCTTTTACTTCAATTTCATTTGCCAAAATGTGCAACAAATTATTTAACTCCACGATAACTACTATTTTATATAACTTTGTTTCTTTATTTTTAACGGTAGCCAAATATAAATTTTCCTCATAATTCTTGTTATGGTATGTCCCAGATGTAGAAATCCTTGAACCCTGTAATGAATTCTGTAATTGTAGTTTTTCAGCAGAACTGATTTTCAAACAATTTATATGGTGCATATCAAACAATTTAAAGTTTGGACTAAATTATATTCTGAACCAAAACCGTTTTTAAAATCAAAAAGTCAAAAAAGTAATAAAAATCATTTATTAATGAATAGAGTTGGTACTTTTATTACGCTGGGTCGGACAACAGGATATTTATAAATTATATCAAATTTTTGGTTTGGTTTGGTTTGCTTAATACATACCTGCCGAATAAGATTAAACGCCCGTACTACCTGATTCGTTTCCCCGGACTGGGGAATTTGGACAAAACGGAAATTCTATAATTTAGCCAGTGCTTTACTTATTTTGCATTTACTTACATTGTAAAATTTAAAAATTTCACCTGAAAATTGACTATATAGGTGTTTTTAAGGAAGAATTATTTTTTATTTTTCAAAAGATACTTGAAAAACACTCAGTTTACCTGTACAGTTTGCTTACTTATAATGTAAATATCAATTTAAAAATTCAAATATTCTATCGGGCGAAATGTTTTTAATCGCAGAAATGGGTCACGTAACCTCGGTACTTTTTAATAAATGGATTAATTTAAACATTACATTTTTTTGTTTATTAATTGCAAATAAAAGACTTTTTAATATAAGACTAGTACAAAAAAAAATAAAAAAGTTGAAAATATATTTTTTTAAATATTTTATTTTTTAAGATGTTTCTAAATTTATTTTGGTTTTTAAATTTTTATATAATTTTATAATAAATTTTCTTTTGATTTTAATTAATAGAATATAATTTTAGAAGAAAATAAGTTAAGAATTGACATTTTGAATGCACGTTACTGTACACCCTAAATTGTGGCGATTTGCCTTTTGGGAACAAGTGAACAGATAACAGTGACCACATCAATAGATGGAACCATGCTTTTATATCTATCTAACGTTTTATTTGAATATTAGCAACATACAGGATACACAGTGCTGATGATTCCCAAAAAGGATGAAATGGTACTATTCACTGTTTCCTGTCCATTTGATTTTAACGACATAGATAACTTTCTTATATATAATTTTAGTTCATGACCTATTTATTCAAAAGTTATGAAGGTCACGTGACCTTTTTTTGTGATTAAAAAACGTTTCGCCGGATAGATTATTTTATTTTTGGTTTTAAATCAATATTTAAATTATAAGTAAACAAATTGTACAAGAAAACTAAGTGTTTTTCAATGTCGAACTAAAAGTGAATAACGGCGAACAGTGAAAAGATTTTTCTCGTAGTAAAACTTGAAATTCGGTATTTAGGGGTACAATGACAAACAAAAACCGACAAAACCAAAAAACAAGATAGCCAACCTGTAAAAGTGACCTTTTTTGAACGGAAGGTAGTGAAAACTTGAAATTTAAATTAAAATTGGTTTTTAGGGGTTAATGTTAAACAAAAATTGACAATACCAGAAAAGAAGATCTCCGGCCTGTCAAATTACATTTTCTGAACGGGAGGCCGTAGAGACCTCAAATTTGGTATGTAGGGGTACAATGACAAACAAAAATAGCTTAAACCAAATAACTAGATGGCCTGTCTAAGTGACATTTTTGAACGCGAAGTCGTAGAAACTTAAAATTCGGTATATATGGGTACAATGACAAACAAAAATCCAAAAAACCAAAAAACAAGAAGGCCGACCTTTCAGTCAAATTTATTTTTTTTGTTGATATTTGTTTGTCATTCTACGCCTACATACAAAATTTCAAGTTTCTACGACCTCCCGTTCAAAAATGTCACTTGGACAGGTCGGCCATCATGTTTTTTGTTTTTTTCGATCTTTGTTTGTCATTGTACACCTACATACCAAATTTCAAGTTTCTACAACCTCCCGTTCGAAAAATGTCACTTTGACAGGTCGGCCATCTTGTTTTTTTGATTTTGTCAATTTTTGTTTTTTATTGTTACCCTACATACCGAATACCAGGGCCATCTTGTTTTTTCGTAGCCAAATTTTGCGTTACGTAATACTTGAACGTTCCTTTACCTATTAGTAGAAATCAAAAGACAATTTATTATAAAAAAAAATAAAAAATTTAAAAAACAAAATAAATTTCGAACATCCTAAAAAATAAAACAATTTAAAATTGTTTTTTAAAATTCTTTGTATTTTTAAATTAAACCATTTTTTATTTCCAATTTATTAACAAGAAAATGTAATGTTTGTTTAAATTAACCTATTTATTAAAAAGTACCGTAGGTCACGTGACCATTTTTTGCCATTATTAAGCATTTTTACCGAAAGATTATTTGATTTTTGGCTTAAAATTTATAGTTACATTATAAGTATATAAACAAGAAAACTGAATGGTTTCCAAAGTCGAACTAAAAGTCCAAACGGAGAACCGTGTTTTGATAACACAACTGTATGACCAAAATTTCATTTCTCTTTCAAAAAGTTAAAAATACGAGCCGATCCTGCGGTTGAGATAAAAAAAATTTGTTTCAATGTCCTTAAAAACACCATTTCAACGTAAAATTTTAAAAATTTACAATGTCAGTGCAAAATAAGTAAAACACTGAATAGGGTAATGAGTATCAACTGTTAATGAATCAAACTTTGTATTAAATAACTTATTTTACACAAAGACGTGAGAAAATATAATAAATTTTAAGTTTCTACGACCTCGCATTCAAAAATGTCACTTTGACAGGCCATCTAGTTATTTGGTTTAACCTATTTTTGTTTGTCATTGTACCCCTACATACCAAATTTGAGGTCTCTACGGCCTCCCGTTCAGAAAATGTAATTTGACAGGCCGGAGATCTTCTTTTCTGGTATTGTCAATTTTTGTTTAACATTATACCCCTAAAAACCAATTTTAATTTAAATTTCAAGTTTTCACGACCTTCCGTTCAAAAAAGGTCACTTTTACAGGTTGGCTATCTTGTTTTTTGGTTTTGTCGGTTTTTGTTTGTCATTGTACCCCTAAATACCAAATTTCAAGTTTTTACTACCTTTTGTATTTTCCCCATTTGACCCCTTGTCCCACCCCAATGTTTACCAAAAACAGTCCCGAGAAAAATCTTTTCAAGGTTCGCCGTTATTCACTTTTAGTTCGACATTGAAAAACAGTTTTCTTGTACAATTTGTTTTCTTATAATTTAAATATTGATTTAAAACCAAAAATAAAATAATCTATAGGGCGAAACGTTTTTTAATCACAAAAAAAGGTCACGTGACCTTCATAACTTTTGAATAAATACGTCATAGTTTTAGCTTGTAGAATTGCTAAAATTATTTGCAAAGAACTGGAATACAAGATTGAAGAAGTTCACTTTTGGACAGATTCCTTAGTTGTTTTAAAACAAATTAGGTCCGAAGATAGAAGATTTTCGATTTTTGTAGGATGCAGACTGGGTGAGATTCACGATGAGACTGAAGTGTCTCAGTGGCATTGGGTAACTTCAGAATATAACCCAGCAGACAGCTACAAAAGAGTTTACAAATATTGATTTAAGTTCCAATTCTAAATGGTTAGCTGGTCCTGAATTTTTAGTTTTCATCTAAATTCTGGCCTGAAGAACACAAGTGTGAAAATTTAGAAATTAGTTGTCTAATGCTTAATGATGAAAAATCAAATGAATTAAATATAATACCTAATATAAATAGATTCTCTAAATGGTTAAGATTACTTCGTTCATTAAGTTGGATATTGCATTTTAAGAAAGTATGCAAAATAAAAAAAGAAGAAAGACCCATTGAACTACGCTTAGATGCCAGTGTTCTAGAAGATGCCCTAATTTTACTTATAAAGAAATGTCAAATTGAAACTTTTAAAGAAGAGGTAAATATTTTAAGAAAAGAAAAAGAAGTATCAAGGAGTAGTCGTCTGTTTAAACTCTCACCTTGGGCCAGAAAGGATTGATTCGTCTTAAAGGAAGATTTCCAGAAAGTAATAAACTTGGAGTACGATATTAGAAATCCCATAATTTTAGATTCAGATAACAAAATTACCAGATTGCTCATACAGTATTATCATGAGAGAGTTGGCCATGTTGGTGTTGAAACCTTTGTAAATAATTTGAGAGTATTTGAGTATTGGATTTTACACGCCCGCTCAGCAGTAAAAAAAGATTTTTAAAGATTGTCAAGCATGCAAAATTCGAAAATGTAAGCCGATTGTACCTGAAATGGGTTGCTTACCTCCAGAGAGGTTAGAATCATTTATATACCCTTTCTCTTATGTCGGAATCGATGTTTTTGGCCCCATGACTGTTTTAATTGGCAGAAGAGTGGAAAAAAGATATGGTGTTTGGACTTTTTAACGATTCGTGCGGTGTATATTGAACTAGCTGCTTCAATGGATACCAGTTCTACCATTTTGGCAATTAGGCTAGTTCGTTTAATAATTCTGCAGTTCAAGATCAATTATCAGCAAAAGGTATTGCTTGGAAATTTAACCCACCTGCAGCACCGCATATGGGCGGTATTTGGGAGCGAATGGTACGATCCATTAAAACTGCTTTGAAGGTCACGTTAAAAACTATAAATCCCAAAGAAGTTCTTTTAACGTTGCTGGCAGAAGCAGAATATTCAGTTAACTCGAGACCTTTAACACACATATCTGTCGACCCAAATGATCCTGAAGCTGTTACAACAAACCATTTTCTTTTACTTAGATCAGGAAACATTAGAAATCATGCTGAGATTCAAAGCGATATTTTAAGTAGGAAGAAATGGAGATTTTGTGAAGTTTTGGCGAACGCGTTTTGGAGAAGATGTGTTTTGGAATACAACCTTAATAAATCGGCTAAAGTGGCACTCTGGAACAAATCCAACTAAAATTGGAGATATTGTGTTGATTGTAGATGAGTTGGTGAGAAATAACTGGTTACTAGGTATAATTGATCATGTTTACCCTGGAAAAGATGTTGTACGCGTTGCATCTGTGCGAACAAAAAATGGAACATATGTCCGACCAGTCGCCACGTTGTGTGTAATGCCCACTAGTTGTGAAGATTCCAAGCCTTCACAGGGTGAAGAATGTAGGAAACTCACAGCATAGATTTACAATATTTTTACCTATTTTTTTATTTATACACCTTTTAGCCTTTACCTGTAATTAGTTTTTTGAGTTTAGATAGTTGTCATTGGAATAAAAAGACAAGTTGTCAATTTTGAAATAAAAAATTATTACGAGTTAATTTCAGCTTAATTTGATTATATTTTACATTCAGTAAGTAAAAAAAAAACACAAAAATCTGTACTGCACTATTTTTAAAGTTTGTTTTACTTTTTTTATTTTTTTTATTTTCGTTTTTCGAAAAAAAAAACCTTTTATGAATTTGTAATAATTTTCGCCCACTGGCTTGGCTTTTTACATTTTTTTTTGCGTTTGGACTTTTTTAAGCATGAAATTTATAAAAAATTTCGCCCGCGGCGATAGGGCTTTTTTGATTTTTTATGTAATTTTAAATTATAAAAATCTTCTAAAGCTAAAATAGGGTTACTTGGTTTTCGCAAAAAGAAAACAAAAAAATATACTACCCTACAGTGGTCCCCGGAAACCAGTTGTCTTTGTGGCCCCCCGGTGTATCTCGAGAAGTATTGTCCTTAAGGTCCCCATTTTTAATATATACATTCGTGTATTAAACCAGTTGTAATTGTGGCCCCCGTTGATGTTTATAGTAATTATGGCCCCCATTATTATCATTTATATCACAAATTAATTGTTTTTGTAAAAAAATTTTAAATTAAGTAAATAGTTTTCGGTTTATACAGGAAATTTTCCGGTGAGAATAGAACTAAATGTTTTATTGATTATTTTTGTACATTCACTAAGTAAAAAAAACACACAAAAATCTGTAATGCACATAAGTAAAAAAAAAACACACAAAAATCTGGAATGCACAATTTTTGAAGTTTGTTTTATTTTTTTTAATCTTTTTTTTAAATTTTCGTTTTTTAAAAAAAAAACATTTTAATATATACGAGTATTAAATAAGCTGTAATTGTGGCCCCCGTTGATATTTATAATAATTATGCCCCCATTATTGTAATTTATATCATAAATTAACTTCTTGTTTTTATTATTTTTTTTAAATTAACTAAATAGTTTTAGGCTTATACAGGAAAGTTTCGGGCGAGAATAGAGTTAAATGTTTTATTGATTAGTTTTGTACATTCAGTAATTTTTATACTTTTTTTTACAATTATTTACTAGTTTTCTACGAGGAAATGTTTTTACTCATCCCAGCAAGTAATATTAGATTTTATTTTTACGACTATTTACTAGTTTTCTACGAGGAAAAGTATTTACTTGTTTTAGCGAGTATTAATACACTTTCATTTTACTAGGTTTTACTAGTTTTCTACGAGGAAATGTTTTCCGCTTCCCAGCGAGTAATATTAGATTTTATTTTTATGAGTACTAGTTTTCTACGAGAAAATTTATTGACTTGTTTCGGCGAGTATAATAGACTTTCATTTTACAAGTTTTTACTAGTTTTCTAAAAGGAATTTTTTACTCGTCCCAGCGAGTAATATTAGATTTAATTTTTACGACTATTTACTAGTTTCCTACGAGGAAATTTATTTACTTGTTTCACCGAGTATTAATACACTTTCATTTTACAAGTTTTTACTAGTTTTCTAAAAGGAATTTTTTTACTCGTCCCAGGGAGCAATATGAGATTTTATTTTTACGACTATTTAGTAGTTTCATACGAGAAAATTTATTTACTTGTTTCACCGAGTATTAATACACTTTCATTTTACGAGTATTTACTAATTTTCTACGAGCAAATTTTTTTACTCGTCCCAGCGAGCAATATAAGATTTTATTTTTACGTATTTACTAGTTTTCTACGAGGAAATTTATTTACTTGTTTCACCGAGTATTACCTTTCATTTTACGAGTTTTTACTAGTTTTCTACAAGAAAATTTTTTTACTCGTCCCAGCGAGCAATATCAGATTTTATTTTTACGAGTATTTACTAGTTTTCTAAGAGGACATTTATTTACTTGTTTCACCGAGTATTAATACACTTTCATTTTACGAGTATTTACTAGTTTTCTACGAGGACATTTATTTACTTGTTTCAGAGAGTAATATTGGATTTTATTTTTACGAGTAGTAATAGTTTTCTACGAGGAAATTTATTTCCTTGTTTTAACGAGTATTTATACACTTTAATTTTACGAATTTTTACTAGTTTTCTACGGGTAAATACTAGTAAATTTTCATTGGAATTTCCTCATAAAATACTCGTAGAAACTTTTACTAATTTACTTTTTACTAGTTTTTTTACGATGAAATTTTTTTACTCGTCCCAGCAAGTAATATTAGATTTTATTTTTACGAGTATTTACTAGTTTCCTAGGAAATTTATTTACTTGTTTCAGAGAGTATTAATACACTTTCATTTTACGAGTTTTTACTAACTTTCTACGAGCAAATTTTTTTACTCGTCCCAGCTAGTAATATTAGATTTTATTTTTACGAGTATTTACTAGTTTTCTACGATGAAATTTATTTACTTGTTTTACCGAGTATTAATACACTTTCATTTTACGTTTTTACTAATTTTCTACGAGCAAATTTTTTTACTCGTCCCAGCTAGTAATATTAGATTTTATTTTTACGAGTATTTACTACACAGAAAAATCGCATCTTGTAAAATCAATGAGAAATTATTTTAATTAAAAAAAATGCATTTTAAAATATTAAAAGAAAAAACTTACGTTTTAGTTATGAATTATATTAATTTAAAAAAATAATTTTTACACCAAAACTATTTTCACTTTAAAGTAAAAGTAGTGTCCCTTACTTTCTTATTGTTATGGTTTCTTAATAAGATTATATTTCCCTTTATTTTTATAGGCGTTTTTATTTATTTTAAAAGTAAAAAGAAATTCCGCATAAATTAAATACAAAAATTATTTATTAAGAAGGATTCACTTATTGTTTTAAAAATAATTCCTAATATATTAAAAAGAACATCTCAAATACTATTATTGAGCCACATTTTTTATTTTAAAAGGATTTCTTTTTAAATTTAAATGTAGTCATGCGCAATTGGTCTATCACATGATGCTTATAACCAATCAGTTTCTTGTTATAACAGACATGAACACGATTTCGGCACGCGATTTTTGTGTAAAGTGGTGTTGATTATTTCACGGTAAGTTATTGTTACTTTAATTTTATTAATGTATTTAAAAATAGGATACCTTTATTTTTTTCTTTGTAATTTTTATTTGGATGCCATGGCGTCTGTACATACAGGAAGACTTTTTTTGTTAAGTACATAGCATTATATATCTATCTGTCGACAAAGTCTAGATACCTGAATTTTAACATCATATATAATATTTCGTTCTTGTTCTATATTGATAAACAAATAAATGGTAATATTAATAAAATTAAACTGATTGGTTATAAGCATCATGTGATAGACCAATTGCGCATGACTACATTTAAATTTAAAAAGAAATCCTTTTAAAATAAAAAATGTGGCTCAATAATAGTATTTGAGATGTTCTTTTTAACATATTAGGAATTATTTTTAAAACAATAAGTGAATCCTTTTTAATAAATAATTTTTGTATTTAATTTATGCGGAATTTCTTTTTACTTTTAAAATAAATAAAAACACCTATAAAAATAAGGGGAAATATTATAATCTTATTAAGAAACCATAACAATAAGAAAGTAAGGGACAATACTTTTACTTTAAGGTGAAAATAGTTTTGGTGTAAAAATTATTTTTTTAAATTAATATAATTCATAACTAAAACGTAAGTTTTTTCTTTTAATTTTTAAAATGCAATTTTTTTTAATTAAAATAATTTCTCATTGATTTTACTCGGTGAAACAAATAAATTTCCTCGTAGAAAACTAGTAAATACTCGTAAAAATAAAATCTAATATGGGACGAGTAAAAAAATTTCCAAAAAACTAGTAAAAAGTAAACTAGTAAAAGTTTCTACGAGTATTTTATGAGGAAATTCCAATGAAAATTTACTAGTATTTACCCGTAGAAAACTAGTAAAAACTCGTAAAATTAAAGTGTATAAATACTCGCTAAAACAAGGAAATAAATTTCCTCGTAGAAAACTATTACTACTCGTAAAAATAAAATCTAATATTACTCTCTAGGACGAGTAAAAAAATTTCCTCGTAGAAAACTAGTAAAAACTCGTAAAATGAAAGTGTATTAATACTCTCTGAAACAAGTAAATAAATGTCCTCGTAGAAAACTAGTAAATACTCGTAAAATGAAAGTGTATTAATACTCGGTGAAACAAGTAAATAAATGTCCTCGTATAAAACTAGAAATACTCGTAAAAATAAAATCTGATATTGCTCGCTGGGACGAGTAAAAAAATTTCCTTTTAGAAAACTAGTAAAAACTAGTAAAATGAAAGTGTAATACTCGGTGAAACAAGTAAATAAATTTTCTTGTAGAAAACTAGTAAATACTCGTAAAAATAAAATCTTATATTGCTCGCTGGGACGAGTAAAAAAATTTGATCGTAGAAAATTAGTAAAAACTCGTAAAATGAAAGTGTATTAATACTCGGTGAAACAAGTAAATAAATTTTCTCGTAGGAAACTACTAAATAGTCGTAAAAATAAAATCTGATATTGCTCCCTGGGACGAGTAAAAAAATTCCTTTTAGAAAACTAGTAAAAACTTGTAAAATGAAAGTGTATTAATACTCGGTGAAACAAGTAAATAAATTTTCTCGTAGGAAACTAGTAAATAGTCGTAAAAATTAAATCTAATATTACTCGCTGGGACGAGTAAAAAATTCCTTTTAGAAAACTAGTAAAAACTTGTAAAATGAAAGTCTATTATACTCGCCGAAACAAGTCAATAAATTTTCTCGTAGAAAACTAGTAAATACTCATAAAAATAAAATCTAATATTACTCGCTGGGAAGCGGAAAACATTTCCTCGTAGAAAACTAGTAAAACCTAGTAAAATGAAAGTGTATTAATACTCGCTAAAACAAGTAAATACTTTTCCTCGTAGAAAACTAGTAAATAGTGGTAAAAATAAAATCTAATATTACTTGCTGGGATGAGTAAAAACATTTCCTCGTAGAAAACTAGTAAATAATTGTAAAAAAAGTATAAAAATTACTGAATTTACAAAACTAATCAATAAAACATTTAACTCTATTCTCGCCCGAAACTTTCCTGTATAAGCCTAAAACTATTTAGTTAATTTAAAAAAAATAATAAAAACAAGAAGTTAATTTATGATATAAATTACAATAATGGGGGCATAATTATTATAAATATCAACGGAGGTCACAATTACAGCTGATTTAATACACGAATGTATATATTAAAATGTTTTTCTTTTTAAAAAACGAAAATTAAAAAAAAAGATTAAAAAAAAATAAAACAAACTTCAAAAATTGTGCATTACAGATTTTTGTGTGTTTTTTTTTTACTTATGTGCATTACAGATTTTTGTGTTTTTTTTTACTTAGTGAATGTACAAAATTAATCAATAAAACATTTAGTTCTATTCTCACCGGAAAATTTCCTGTATAAACCGAAAACTATTTACTTAATTTAAAATTTTTTTACAAAAACAAGAAGTTAATTTGCGATATAAATTATAATAATGGGGGCCATAATTACTATAAACATCAACGGGGGCCACAATTATTTAAAAAAATAATTTTTACAAAACTATTTTCACTTTAAAGTAAAATTAGTGTCCCTTACTTTCTTATTGTTATGGTTTCTTAATAAGATTATATTTCCCTTTATTTTTATAGGTGTTTTTATTTATTTTAAAAGTAAAAAGAAATTCCGCATAAATTAAATACAAAAATTATTTATTAAAAAGCATTCACTTATTGTTTTAAAAATAATTCCTAATATATCTCAAATACTATTATTGAGCCACATTTTTTATTTTAAAAGGATTTCTTTTTAAATTTAAATGTAGTCATGCGCAATTGGTCTATCACATGATGCTTATAACCAATCAGTTTCTTGTTATAACAGACATGAACACGATTTCGGCACGCGGATTTTGTGTAAAGTGGTGTTGATTATTTCACGGTAAGTTATTGTTACTTTAATTTTATTAATGTATTTAAAAATAGGATACCTACAGGAAGACTTTTTTTGTTAAGTACATCGCATTATATATCTATCTGTCGACAAAGTCTAGATACCTGAATTTTAGCATCATATATAATATTTCGTTCTTGTTCTATATTGATAAACAAATAAATGGTAATATTAATAAAATTAAAGTAACAATAACTTACCGTGAAATAATCAACACCACTTTACACAATAATCGCGTGCCGAAATCGTGTTCATGTCTGTTATAACAAGAAACTGATTGGTTATAAGCATCATGTGATAGACCAATTGGGCATGACTACATTTAAATTTAAAAAGAAATCCTTTTAAAATAAAAAATGTGGCTCAATAATAGTATTTGAGATGTTCTTTTTAATATAAGGAATTATTTTTAAAACAATGAGTGAATCCTTTTTAATAAATAATTTTTGTATTTAATTTATGCGGAATTTCTTTTTACTTTTAAAATAAATAAAAACACCTGTAAACATAAAGGGAAATATTATAATCTTATTAAGAAACCATAACAATAAGAAAGTAAGGGACACTACTTTTACTTTAAAGTGAAAATAGTTTTGGTGTAAAAATTATTTTTTTAAATTAATATAATTCATAACTAAAACGTAAGTTTTTTCTTTTAATATTTTAAAATGCAATTTTTTTTATTTAAAATAATTTCTCATTGATTTTACTCGGTGAAACAAATAAATTTCCTCGTAGAAAACTAGTAAATACTCGTAAAAATAAAATCTAATATTACTAGCTGGGACGAGTAAAAAAATTTGCTCGTAGAAAATTAGTAAAAACGTAAAATGAAAGTGTATTAATACTCGGTGAAACAAGTAAATAAATTTCCTCGTAGAAAACTAGTAAATACTCGTAAAAATAAAATCTAATATTACTAGCTGGGACGAGTAAAAAAATTTGCTCGTAGAAAGTTAGTAAAAACTCTTAAAATGAAAGTGTATTAATACTCTCTGAAACGAGTAAATAAATTTCCTCGTAGAAAACTAGTAAATACATAAATAAAATCTAATATTACTTGCTGGGACGAGTAAAAAAATTTCCAAAAAACTAGTAAAAAGTAAACTAGTAAAAGTTTCTACGAGTATTTTATGAGGAAATTCCAATGAAAATTTACTAGTATTTACCCGAAGAAAACTAGTAAAAACTCGTAAAATTAAAGTGTATAAATACTCGCTAAAACAAGGAAATAAATTTCCTCGTAGAAAACTAGTAAATACTCGTAAAAATAAAATCTAATATTACTTGCTGGGACGAGTAAAAAAATTTCCTCGTAAAAAATCTAGTAAAAAGTAAACTAGTAAAAGTTTCTACGAGTATTTTATGAGGAAATTCCAATAAAAATTTACTAGTATTTACCCGTAGAAAACTAGTAAAAACTCGTAAAATTAAAGTGTATAAATACTCGCTAAAACAAGGAAATAAATTTCCTCGTAGAAAACTATTACTACTCGTAAAAATAAAATCTAATATTACTCTCTAGGACGAGTAAAAAAATTTCCTCCTAGAAAACTAGTAAAAACTCGTAAAATGAAAGTGTAATACTCGGTGAAACAAGTAAATAAATTTCCTCGTAGAAAACTAGTAAATACTCGTAAAAATAAAATCTTATATTGCTCGCTGGGACGAGTAAAAAAATTTGCTCGTAGAAAATTAGTAAAAACTCGTAAAATGAAAGTGTATTAATACTCGGTGAAACAAGTAAATAAATTTTCTCATAGGAAACTACTAAATAGTCGTAAAAATAAAATCTGATATTTCTCCCTGGGACGAGTAAAAAAATTCCCTTTAGAAAACTAGTAAAAACTTGTAAAATGAAAGTGTATTAATACTCGGTAAATTTCCTCGTAGGAAACTAGTAAATAGTCGTAAAAATTAAATCTAATATTACTCGCTGGGACGAGTAAAAAAATTCCTTTTAGAAAACTAGTAAAAACTTGTAAAATGAAAGTCTATTAATACTCGCCGAAACAAGTCAATAAATTTTCTCGTAGAAAACTAGTAAATACTCATAAAAATAAAATCTAATATTACTCGCTGGGACGCGGAAAACATTTCCTCGTAGAAAACTAGTAAAACCTAGTAAAATGAAAGTGTACTCGCTAAAACAAGTAAATACTTTTCCTCGTAGAAAACTAGTAAATAGTCGTAAAAATAAAATCTAATATTACTTGCTGTTATGAGTAAAAACATTTCCTCGTAGATAATTGTAAAAAAAGTATAAAAATTACTGAATGTACAAAACTAATCAATAAAACATTTAACTCTATTCTCGCCCGAAACTTTCCTGTATATGCCTAAAACTATTTAGTTAATTTAAAAAAAATAATAAAAATAAGAAGTTAATTTATGATATAAATTACAATAATGGGGGCATAATTATTATAAATATCAACGGGGGCCACAATTACAGCTGATTTAATACACGAATGTATATATTAAAATGTTTTTAAAAAGTCCAAACTTCAAAAATTGTGCATTACAGATTTTTGTGTGTGTTTTTTTACTTATGTGCATTACAGATTTTTGTGTGTGTTTTTTTTACAAGCAGTTAATTTGTGATATAAATTATAATAATGGGGGCCATAATTACTATAAACATCAACGGGGGCCACAATTACCTGGTTTGATACACGAATGTATATATTAAAAACGGGGACCTGAAGGACAATACTTCTCGAGATACACCGGGGGGCCACAAGAAATCCTTTTAAAATAAAAAATGTGGCTCAATAATAGTATTTGAGATGTTCTTTTTAATATATTAGGAATTATCCTTTTTAATAAATAATTTTTGTATTTAATTTATGCGGAATTTCTTTTTACTTTTAAAATAAATAAAAACACCTATAAAAATAAAGGGAAATATTATAATCTTATTAAGAAACCATAACAATAAGAAAGTAAGGGACAATACTTTTACTTTAAGGTGAAAATAGTTTTGGTGTAAAAATTATTTTTTTAAATTAATATATTTCATAACTAAAACGTAAGTTTTTTCTTTTAATTTTTAAAATGCAATTTTTTTTAATTAAAATAATTTCTCATTGATTTTACAAGATTAGATTTTTCTGAGTGTAGTAAATACTCGTAAAAATAAAATCTAATATTACTAGCTGGGACGAGTAAAAAAATTTGCTCGTAGAAAATTAGTAAAAACGTAAAATGAAAGTGTATTAATACTCGGTGAAACAAGTAAATAAATTTCCTCGTAGAAAACTAGTAAATACTCGTAAAAATAACATCTAATATTACTAGCTGGGGTAAAAAAATTTGCTCGTAGAAAGTTAGTAAAAACTCGTAAAATGAAAGTGTATTAATACTCTCTGAAACAAGTAAATAAATTTCCTCGTAGGAAACTAGTAAATACTCGTAAAAATAAAATCTAATATTACTTGCTGGGACGAGTAAAAAAATTTCCAAAAAACTAGTAAAAAGTAAACTAGTAAAAGTTTCTACGAGTATTTTATGAGGAAATTCCAATGAAAATTTACTAGTATTTACCCGTAGAAAACTAGTAAAAACTCGTAAAATTAAAGTGTATAAATACTCACTAAAACAAGGAAATAAATTTCCACGTAGAAAACTATTACTACTCGTAAAAATAAAATCTAATATTACTCTCTAGGACGAGTAAAAAAAATTCCTCGTAGAAAACTAGTAAAAACTCGTAAAATGAAAGTGTATTAATACTCGGTGAAACAAGTAAATAAATGTCCTCGTAGAAAACTAGTAAATACTCGTAAAAATAAAATCTGATATTGCTCGCTGGGACGAGTAAAAAAATTTCCTTGTAATAAACTAGTAAAAACTCGTAAAATGAAAGTGTAATACTCGGTGAAACAAGTAAATAAGTTTCCTCGTAGAAAACTAGTAAATACTCGTAAAAATAAAATCTTATATTGCTCGCTGGGACGAGTAAAAAAATTTGCTCGTAGAAAATTAGTAAAAACTCGTAAAATGAAAGTGATAATACTCGGTGAAACAACTAAATAAATTTTCTCGTAGGAAACTACTAAATAGTCGTAAAAATAAAATCTGATATTGCTCCCTGGGATCAATAAAACATTTAACTTTATTCTCGCCCGAAACTTTCCTGTATATGCCTAAAACTATTTAGTTAATTTAAAAAAAAATAATAAAAAAGTTAATTTATGATATAAATTACAATAATGGGGGAATAATTATTATAAATATCAAAGGGGGCCACAATTACAGCTGATTTAATACACGAATGTAAATATTAAAATGTTTTTTTTTTTTGAAAAACGAAAATTAAAAAAAAAGATTAAAAAAAAATAAAACAAACTTCAAAAATTGTTACAGATTTTTGTGTGTTTTTTTTTACTTATGTGCATTACAGATTTTTGTGTGTGTTTTTTTTTACTTAGTGAATGTACAAAAATAATCAATAAAACATTTAATTCTATTCTCACCGGAAAATTTCCTGTATAAACCGAAAACTATTTACTTAATTTAAAATTTTTTTACAAAAACAAGAAGTTAATTTGTGATATAAATTATAATAATGGGGGCCATAATTACTATAAACATCAACGGGGGCCACAATTACAACTGGTTTGATACACGAATGTATATATTAAAAGTGGGGACCTTAAGGACAATACTTCCCGAGATACACCGGGGGGCCACAAGAAATCCTTTTAAAATAAAAAATGTGGCTCAATAATAGTATTTGAGATGTTCTTTTTAATATATTAGGAATTATTTTTAAAACAATCCTTTTTAATAAATAATTTTTGTATTTAATTTATGCGGAATTTCTTTTTACTTTTAAAATAAATAAAAACACCTATAAAAATAAAGGGAAATATTATAATCTTATTAAGAAACCATAACAATAAGAAAGTAAGGGACAATACTTTTACTTTAAGGTGAAAATAGTTTTGGTGTAAAAATTATTTTTTTAAATTAATATAATTCATAACTAAAACGTAAGTTTTTTCTTTTAATTTTTAAAATGCAATTTTTTTTAATTAAAATAATTTCTCATTGATTTTACAAGATTAGATTTTTCTGAGTGTAGTAAATACTCGTAAAAATAAAATCTAATATTACTAGCTGGGACGAGTAAAAAAATTTGCTCGTAGAAAATTAGTAAAAACGTAAAATGAAAGTGTAAATAAATGAAGTGTAAATAAATTTCCTCGTAGGAAACTAATAAATACTCGTAAAAATAAAATATAATATTAATTGCTGGGACGAGTAAAAAAATTAGCTCTTAGAAAATTAGTAAAAACTTGTAAAATGAAAGTCTATTAATACTCGGTGAAACAAGTAAATAAATTTCCTCGTAGGAAACTAGTAAATACTCATAAAAATAAAATCTAATATTACTCGCTGGGACGCGGAAAACATTTCCTCGTAGAAAACCTAGTATATGAAAGTGTATTAATACTCGCTAAAACAAGTAAAACTCTAATATTACTCGCTGCTATAAGTAAAAACGTTTCCTCGTAGAAAACTAGTAAATAATTGTAAAAAAATGTATAAAAATTACTGAATGTACAAAACTAATCAATAAAACATTTAACTCTATTCTCGCCCGAAACTTTCCTGTATAAGCCTAAAACTATTTAGTTAATTTAAAAAAAATAATAAAAACAAGAAGTTAATTTATGATATAAATTACAATAATGGGGGCATAATTATTATAAATATCGGGCCACAGTTGTCTTTGTGGCCCCCCGGTGTATCTCGAGAAGTATTGTCCTTAAGGCCACCATTTTTAATATATACATTCGTGTATCAAACCAGTTGTAATTGTGGCCCCCGTTGATATTTATAATAATTATGCCCCCATTATTGTAATTTATATCATAAATTAACTTCTTGTTTTTATTATTTTTTTTTAAATTAACAATAGTTTTAGGCTTATAGTACCACTAACGGGTGGTTAGACGTAAAATTAGTAAGGACAGAAATTTTTAATTTTAAACAAAATTATATAAATATTAATTTATTATTCCATCAATCTATTTTCTAATCATCGTACAGAGTGATATTGGTAGACTGACAGTTTCGGGCTGCTGGCCTTCTTCAGTACCAAGAGTCAACTCTGCACGCTGATTAAGAAAACGTTTTTAGACTTTACTCGCAAAAGGAATATAGCCATTAGATTGATGTAGACTTGTGCGCCATCTATTTCTAGACAACTACTCATACCTCTCCTAATCTGGAGACTTTGAATGGTAGCAAGTTGAAGACTTGTGTGTCTCAAGCACATAGTACCACTAACGGGTGTTTAGACGTAAAATTAGTAAGGACAGAAATTTTTAATTTTAAACAAAATTATAAAAATATTAATTTATTATTCCATCAATCTATTTTCTAATCATCGTACAGAGTGATATTATTAGACTGACAGTTTCGGGCTGCTGGCCCTCTTCAGTACATCAATCTAATGGCTATATTCCTTTTGCGAGTAAAATCTAAAAACGTTTTCTTAATCGGCGTGCAGAGTTGACTCTTGGTTCTGAAGAGGGCCAGCAGCCCGAAACTGTCAGTCTACCAATATCACTATGTACGATGATTAGAAAATAGATTGATGGAATAATAAATTAATATTTTTATAATTTTGTTTAAAATTAAAAATTTCTGTCCTTACTAATTTTACGTCTAACCACCCGTTAGTGGTACTATGTGCTTGAGACACACAAGTCTTCAACTTGCTACCATTCAAAGTCCAGATTAGGAGAGGTATGAGTAGTTGTCTACATCTAGAAATAGATGGCGCACAAGTCTACATCAATCTAATGGCTATATTCCTTTTGCGAGTAAAGTCTAAAAACGTTTTCTTAATCAGCGTGCAGAGTTGACTCTTGGTACTGAAGAGGGCCAGCAGCCCGAAACTGTCAGTCTACCAATATCTCTCTGTACGATGATTAGAAAATAGATTGATGGAATAATAAATTAATATTTTTATAATTTTGTTTAAAATTAAAAATTTCTGTCCTTACTAATTTTACGTCTAACCACCCGTTAGTGGTACTATGTGCTTGAGACACACAAGTCTTCAACTTGCTACCATTCAAAGTCTCCAGATAAGGAGAGGTATGAGTAGTTGTCTACATCTAGAAATAGATGGCGCACAAGTCTACATCAATCTAATGGCTATATTCCTTTTGCGAGTAGTCTAAAAACGTTTTCTTAATCAGCGTGCAGAGTTGACTCTTGGTACTGAAGAGGGCATGCAGCCCGAAACTGTCAGTCTACCAATATCACTCTGTGCGATGATTAGAAAATAGATTGATGGAATAATAAATATTTATTTCGCCACTAGGGTACAAGGTACATATGGTATGTCAAAAAAAAAACAAAAATAATAAAATACAATAAAAATCTGCACGTAGCAAAAAAAAATAGATAAAAAAAGATTATCAAATAAATACCTAAAGAATAATTAATATAAATAGTACATTACAACACATACATTCAATGTTTTTTTTTCTTAAACATTTAAAAATAAATATACATAAATAAATAAATAAAAAAGTTAAATTAAATAAGTCGATACACATTGAAATAAGTTTAAAATACAACAAAGAAAACATTGAACAAGAAATAAAATTTAAATAATTTAAAATACGTTAAATACATTAATTATTAAAACTAGTAAAATTCAAGATTCACTTTTGACTTGAAAGAATTATTGTATTATAAAGGCTGATAGTTGAAAATGTGTGATTTTTTGTACTTAGTTGTCTTATGTTTAGGAATACTTAACAATTCATGCCTAGTATTATTAATCATGATTTTGTGAAGTAGTAACAAACTGATCCAAATTTTGCTTAGCAAACATCACACATTTTAAAATGTAAATAGAGGGGGTAGTCAATAAATTGTTAGATTTAAATAGATCTCTACAACTGTCCCTATAACCTAAACCAAAAGTTAACCAAAAATTAACCGTAATATTCTTTTTTGTAGAACAAATACTCTTAAAAAATGTGCGAATCCCAAGATATAATATTAAAGGAAACGTGGGAATAGGTTAGGGCAAAATAAACATTTAATAAACCTGATACATAGTATATAAGGGCGTCTGATGAGGACGTGCCAGATCTTCAGTCTATTCAAAATGAGTTAAATAAGTTGAAAAAGAATGTGTTAATAGTTAATTGTGCTAAAAAAGTTGCCTGAAGTTTTTAAATAATGAAATTTTAAATAAGTTTGTTACTAATTATATGGATGCGAAACAATCAAACAGTTCAGAAAACAGTGCAATGAAGTGCATCAGTTCCCATTGTGTGATAACAGAGAAGCTGCAATCGCTGGCGAGGGAAAATCATACACTTATTCTTTTTAATCAAAATATGCAATCCAGTGTCAATATATATTTTCTAATTAATGATGTAAATAAAAAAATATATTCCGATATATTAGATGCCTATCAGTTTCATTCAATCATTAATGAACCAACTCGTTTCGACAAACGTATTAACTGTTCAAAGAAATCGGCAATAGATCATACATTAACCAATTTAAATGCTGACATTAAGTATGAAACCTTGGCTTGTCTGATCACACGGCACAAAATATTTTTGTTCCCGATGTTGTTCGACTAAAAAATATTCAAAATAAAAAAAACATTTTCTATGAAAATGAAAATATAAACCATTTTAAATTTATTTTAAGCAAATATAATTTTAGTTCCAATGTACATAATAATGTAGCTATTTGACGAGTGGTGTCGGAAAAATATGCTTATAATAAATTATATTCTGACATGGGTGACACTGAGTATAATGACACTTTGTAATTTATTGTAAATAAGTTTTTCCCGAGCTGCAATTTAATCGTAAGGTACTTTATTGTTGAACGTGCCAGAAAGATATAGGTTTGTCTTAGTAAAGCGCTTATCATCAAAATAATGATATAAAAAAATGTTTTATTTTGATTTAGTAAACCAGTTGTAACATTCCGTCGATGAAAATTAAAAATCCTCAGGGTTTATCGAAAATTGGAAGATGTAGTTGCCAAAGAGAAAAAACTATTTACCAAAGGCGTTCGAGGATATAAAATCCAAAATTTTAGTACAAGAAAAAAAATATTTTTATAGATGAAACCAAAAATGTTTCTGGTTTAAAGATTGCGCATGTTATTCCGAATTTTCCACAATGTTCATTAGTAGACCGTTTTAATGTCAAAGAAGTTGTTTTCTAATAATAATAATAAATGTATTAATAAATTATACATTCTTTAATTATGCTCTGCTTTGCTACGTTATAAAAGCAATATACTAGCCAAACTACCTGAGGAGGAAAAGCACAGATTTTGGTGCTGTTCAGCTAATATATTGTTCTGATTATGGGTGGTATATCAGAGTTAGAGGTTATCCGTTGCAAGCACCGGACTCAGGGGTGAACAATACAAGACTGTGGGGGTATGTGGGATTTGTTTGCTGATATATTTAATATGAACCGAGATTGCTAAATAGTTATTAGTTGTCCTAGACAGTGGTTATTAAATTAAACACAGTGATTTAAATTAAATTACTCATATATTAAAATATTATAAAAAATATCAAAATTATTGAGTATATGTATAAAAAATATAAAAATCTCCCTATATTACTCAGATCACAACTTTTCTAAATATAATCTTAACTATGATTTCACTTAACTAAAAGTTAAATAAGGGGTCTCCAATAGACATTATTTTATACGCAAAATCACTTAAATCAAACGATTACTTAACTAAATCTTTCATAAGAGGTCTCCAATAGACATTATTAATTGATATACATGAAAATAATTAAAAGCAGAACAAGTTAAATGAATTTAATACCGTGAAGCGATATTTCTTCAATTTGTGTTATTAATTGATATAAATGAAAATAATTACTTAAAAGCAAAAAGTTAAATGAATTTAATATCGTGAAGCGATATTTCTTCTATAGTAACAATTTACTTCACCTTAGTGGTCAATCCCAGCATTGATGTCTCAGGACAAAAATATCCAACAACTCACAGCTTCAGCCTTTGGTCCAAATTAGAATACCCCTGGGGTCCACAAAACATTCAATGTAGTAAATCCAGTCCGGATAATGGTTCCAAAGTATTAAATTGCACTACAGTTTCAAATTCTTGTAGTTTTACAACATTTTGTACACGAGGTGTGAAGGTTAAATGAAGGCAAGAAGGTCACATTAGAATACCCAATCCCGGGTAAAAAGCCAGAAGTATAGTTTCTGGCTCTAAACTAAGTTTTACGAAATACGTCTTAGCAGGTAGACATTACAGAAGAAAAGAAATTGGATATGGCGACCCTTGACGAAGTCAAATTCAAGCGCATGGGCAACATAGATAGTTTAAATGCTTTACAAAAATCAATTCCCTAGATTAATGCATGTTTAACGGTAGGAATAACTATTATTATTACAGCCTATATTCGCATTGGAATTGTAATTTATCACCCTATATTACTCAGATCACAACTTTTCTAAATATAATCTTAACTATGATTTCACAACTAAAAGTTAAATAAGGGGTCTCCAATAGACATTATTTTATACCCAAAATCACTTAAATCAAACGATTACTTAACTAAATCTTTCATAAGAGGTCTCCAATAGACATTATTAATTGGTATACATGAAAATAATTAAAAGCAGAACAAGTTAAATGAATTTAATACCGTGAAGCGATATTTCTTCAATTTGTGTTATTAATTGATATAAATGAAAATAATTACTTAAAAGCAGAACGTTAAATGAATTTAATATCGTGAAGCGATATTTCTTCTATAGTAACAATTTACTTCACCTTAGTGGTCAATCCCAGCATTGATGTCAGGACAAAAATATCAACTCACAGCTTCAGCCTTTGGTCCAAATTAGCCTGGGGTCCACAAAACATTCAATGTAGTAAATCCAGTCCGGATAATGGTTCCAAAGTATTAAATTGCACTAAAGTTTCAAATTCTTGTAGTTTTACAACATTTTGTACACGAGGTGTAAAGGTTAAATGAAGGCAAGAAGGTCACATTAGAATACCCAATCCCGGGTAAAAAGCCAGAAGTATAGTTTCTGGCTCTAAACTAAGTTTTACAAAATACGTCTTAGCAGGTAGACATTACAGAAGAAAAGAAATTGGATATGGCGACCCTTAACGAAGTCAAATTCAAGCGCATGGGCAACATAGATAGTTTAAATGCTTTACAAAAATCAATTCCCTAGATTAATGCATGTTTAACGGTAGGAATAACTAAAACTTTTAATATTTTACTATTATTTCCTAAGGTTATGGGAATATTTAAAGTACCTAAAACCGACTGGGATTTACCATCAGCTGTATCATCAGAAAAAAATAGATCTTTTAAAAATGGGTAGTTGATAAGGCACTTTTCACCCATAACGGATTCGTTAGCACCGCTATCAACGGGAGTCTATTTCATGTCCAAAAATTTTTACTTTAACAAATGGTCTATTGTCGTTACGTTTGTGAGTAAATATGGGAGCTATATTTGGGGGGAGCTTTCCTTTAAAATTTTCGGTTTTTTTAATATGAGAATTATTTTTGGCGGGTTTAAATTTTACATTTGAGGACCAACGACCGCGTTTTGAGCCTCGACGTATTAGTTTTTTGGATTCAGGGAGCATTTTGGGCAGTTTTACACAATTACATTTTGGGTTCCGCACCTATAACAAAATTTACCATTTCTGGGTTTTCTAAAAGTATGTCCCATTATTTTGCAATTGTAACTACTTTAGATCTCAATTCTTCCAGGGATCTATGGAGTTATGAATAAAATGTGAGGGGTTTTGATTAAATTGTGAAGCATTATGATAATTTTGTGAAGCATTTTGATACTTTTGTCCCGCATTTTGATCAACTTGTGCAGCATTTTGATTACTGTGCAATAATTTGATTGGGAATTTTTGAAAAACGGATTTTTCTTTATGAATTTAAATTAAAATATTCATTTGTTTTTGACCTTTATTTTGTTTTTTTAAATCCTTACTCTAGACCTCCTGGAAATGCTACATTTATATTTAAATTTTAAGTACCAATGGTCGGAAATTTTTGCATAAAGGCTAAAGGAGGATATCGTTTTATTTTGGGCCACATCAAAAGTGTTTGTTTTTAGGTATAAAATGATAAGAAATAAAGAATTAATTGATTTAAACTGTTTATTTAGTAGTAACTGTTGAAACAAAAATTAATAAAATTAATTAAAAATGTACATCTTGGCAATATTGCTTTTTATTACGAGACAAAGTGAACTAAAAAGTTTTTTTGAGATTACTTAAGTCAAGCCGTTTTGACATGACTTAAATAAAAACTAATTGTCAAGTAATTTTTTTTAAAATGGCACCAATAAAGTGTTTTGGATGCGATGGGTACATTAATAAAAAGAGTACGGCAATACCAGTTCAGAATGTACAATACCGGACATTTCTTATAAATCGTCATATAGAAAGAGAAAGTACCTTGGGTAGAACCAGGTCCTCTCTCGAATCTGTGTAATGTGTTACACAGGATATTCCTCTAATAAGCTCATGTCTATCTGTTCAAATAAAAATTTTAGTGATTTTATGTATATGATTGATTTTTTTAAAATCTCCTAAAATGTTTATTTTGGAATAGTAGTATTTAAGTTTTTTTGTAGAATTGTGCCCTTAATCAAATGAGACTAAAATATATAGGGTGTCCCATTTAAAAAAAAAACAAGTTAGGGTTATTTCCGGTTAAACCGGAAGTGGTAGTATTTAGAAAATTACACCATCAAGTAGATTATGTTTTTAGATAAAACTTGCATGGCTGTATTTCATCACAAAAAAGATAAAGATACTGTACCATTTAAAAGAATACGTATACTAATTGGTAATACTAGGTTTTAATTTGCTTTACCCAATTTGAGAGAAAACTTTTTCTCTAAAGAAACTAGAGCATCTAATCGCGCCTATACACTACATAATTTTCCTTAAGGAATTCTCATATTCATGAATTTTGTTTCCAATTTCTTCATGAAAAAAACGTTGAATTTAAATCAGTTTTAACTTTTAAACCCATATTAAAACTAAATAAACACCAACCTCAAGGTCTACCGACGGAGAATATTTTATTTATTTATTTATTTAAAGTTGTTCAAGACCTACCGTTGAAAATGCCGGTTTGTGAACCATTTATACCCGCCCAGACCCGTCATTTTCAATAGGGTACAGATATTTTATACTATTTATGATAAAAATACTACACTGATAACTTTACAAACAATTTTTAATGCAACAAATCTATTCCAAACCATCTCATTATAATTGTTCTTTCATAAAAAGAATAGATCAGTACTGCGTTATACAATCATTCCATGCACTTTCTTTATTATATAATCTGTAATTTATTTTGATCCAAACCCGGTCGGAGAGTTTCTTCCTTATTAAATAACTGTTATATCTTGTATACTGTACATATGCAGTATAATCCATAATAAATTCTTTAAATCAGTTTCTATTTCTAACTATTTTATTTTATTTAACAATTTACTGATACAAGTTATTTGTGATGTCAAAAATGACGAGGAGCAGTAAATTATTTACACTACTTAATAATGTGCCCTGTTGTCAGATTGATTTTTTCTTTTTGAAAGTCATTAAATGTCACCAAAATTCACCTATTCGGGAGCTAAAAAACAGAAGGGAACCATTTTTAAAATTGTGCTAAAAATTAGTTCTTTTATTAAGATTTGTTTTGCTTCCTTTTTATAATATCTTATTCTTGCTACTTTTTTACGATTAAACAGTGTTTTCATATCTTATTTTTTCTTCTGAATCCAAATCTTACTTCAAAATTGCAAATTATTTTATAGTTTCGGTGTGACTTTTTCAAAAAGAAAAAATCAATCTGACAACAGGGCACATTATTAAGTAGTGTAAATAATTTACTGCTCCTCGTCATTTTTGACATCACAAATAACTTGTATCAGTAAAATAAAATAGTTAGAAATAGAAACTGATTTAAAGAATTTATTATGGATTATACTGCATATGTACAGTATACAAGATATAACAGTTATTTAATAAGGAAGAAACTCTCCGACCGGGTTTGGATCAAAATAAATTACAGATTATATAATAAAGAAAGTGCATGGAATGATTGTATAACGCAGTACTGATCTATTCTTTTTATGAAAGAACAATTATAATGAGATGGTTTGGAATAGATTTGTTGCATTAAAAATTGTTTGTAAAGTTATCAGTGTAGTATTTTTATCATAAATAGTATAAAATATCTGTACCCTATTGAAAATGACGGGTCTGGGCGGGTATAAATGGTTCACAAACCGGCATTTTCAACAGGGTAGGTCTTGAACAACTTTAAATAAATAAATAAATAAAATATTCTCCGTCGGTAGACCTTGAGGTTGGTGTTTATTTAGTTTTAATAGTTTAAAAGTTAAAACTGATTTAAATTCAACGTTTTTTTCATGAAGAAATTGGAAACAAAATTCATGAATATGAGAATTCCTTAAGGAAAATTATGTAGTGTATAGGCGCGATTGGATGCTCTAGTTTCTTTAGAGAAAAAGTTTTCTCTCAAATTGGGTAAAGCAAATTAAAACCTAGTATTACCAATTAGTATACGTATTCTTTTAAATGGTACAGTATCTTTATCTTTTTTGTGGAAATACAGCCATGCAAGTTTTATCTAAAAACATAATCTACTTGCTGGTGTAATTTTCTAAATACTACCACTTCCGGTTTAACCGAAAATAACCCTAACTTGTTTTTTTTTAAATGGGACACCCTATATATTTTAGTCTCATTTGATTAAGGGCACAATTCTACAAAAAAACTTAAATACAACTACTATTCCAAAATAAACATTTTAGGAGATTTAAAAAAAATCAATCATATACATAAAATCACTAAAATTTTTATTTGAACAGATAGATGAGCTTATTAGAGGAATATCCTGTGTAACACATTACACAGATTCGAGAGAGGACCTGGTTCTACCCAAGGTACTTTCTCTTTCTATATGACGATTTATAAGAAATGTCCGGTATTGTACATTCTGAACTGGTATTGCGTTACTCTTTTTATTAATGTACCCATCGCATCCAAAACACTTTATTGGTGCCATTTAAAAAAAAATTACTTGACAATTAGTTTTTATTTAAGTCATGTCAAAACGGCTTGACTTAAGTAATCTCAAAAAAACTTTTTAGTTCACTTTGTCTCGTAATAAAAAGCAATATTGCCAAGATGTACATTTTTAATTAATTTTATTAATTTTATTAATTTTTGTTTCAACAGTTACTACTAAATAAACAGTTTAAATCAATTAATTCTTTATTTCTTATCATTTTATACCTAAAAACACTTTTGATGTGGCCCAAAATAAAACGATATCCTCCTTTAGCCTTTATGCAAAAATTTCCGACCATTGGTACTTAAAATTTAAATTGTAGCATTTCCAGGAGGTCTAGAGTAAGGATTTAAAAAACAAAATAAAGGTCAAAAACAAATGAATATTTTAATTTAAATTCATAAAGAAAAATCCGTTTTTCAAAAATTCGACAATCAAAAAAAAAATTCGTTTTTTTTTGTGAAAAACAATTGAAAAATGATTTGCATGTAAGTCATATGGCCTTAAAAATAAATAATTTCTTAAACTTCATACCAATTTTCAAAAAAATATATTAAAAAATGTCAGAACTTTTTGAAAAAAATGTATTTTTTTCCTATATCGAAAACGGCACTGTAGATTTTAATTTTAATAACGGATTTCGCATACTAATATAACTATTCATAACTAATATTTCTATGATATACGAAAATTGATTATTTTTAAATGATTTTTGGTTATTGGTAACTTAAAATAAAATAGTGGTAATTTAGTTATTATTACTCTATGGTGGTTATTAATTCATGACTACAATGAAAGTTGGGCATGCGCTTGAATTTGACTTCGTCAAGGGTCGCCATATCCAATTTCTTTTCTTCTGTAATGTCTACCTGCTAAGACCTATTTCGTAAAACTTAGTTTAGAGCCAGAAACTTCTGGCTTTTTACCCGGGATTTAAATTGGGTATAATATGTATATAATGTGACCTTCTTTCGCCTTCATTTAACCTTCACACCTCGTGTACAAAATGTTGTAAAACTACAAGAATTTGAAACTGTAGTGCAATTTAATACTTTGGAACCATTATCCGGACTGGATTTACTACATTGAATGTTTTGTGGACCCCAGGGGTATTCTAATTTGGACCAAGGGCTGAAGCTGTGTGTTGTTGCATATTTCTGTCGTCCTGAGACATCAATGCTGGGATTGACCACTAAGGTGAAGTAAATTTTTACTATATTGAAGAAATATCGCTTCACGATATTAAATTCATTTAACTGGTTCTGCTTTTAATTATTTTCATGTATATATTCATGTCTATTGGAGACCTCTTATGAAAGATTTAGTTAAGTAATTTGATTTAAGTGATTTTGGGTATAAAATAATGTCTATTGGAGACCTCTTATTTAACTTTTAGTTAAGTGAAATCATAGTTAAGATTATATTTAGAAAAGTTGTGATCTGAGTAATATAGGGTGATAAATTACAATTCCAATGCGAATATAGGCTGTAATAATAATTTCAATTTAAATACATGTAATAATAATAATGTAAATTTTACCCACCCCTCAGGTATTTATAATACAAAACGGTTTAGGTTTTAATGATGCAGGTTTAAATAATCTTATAGATTGTAATAATAGTAATTTTCATAATCCGTCACCAATCACATTACGAGTTAAATCGACGCGTAAATAATAGTAATTTCAGTAGTGCAAATAGTTATCAAATTTCACGTTGGAACATTTTCTTCGATGGTAGTTCTTCAAATCTAAATGTTTTTCTAGAAAGAATCGAGGAATTGAGTTTTAGTCGTAGCATAGAAAAAAACACTTTATTTAGGTCTGCCGTGGAGTTGTTTAAGGGCAATGCGCTTATTTGGTTCACAGCAATTTTATACATTCTTTACATTCTTGGGAAAATCTAATGCGACTAAAGCAAGATTTTTTTGCCTTCAGATTGATTGAAGAATTGCGTAATCAATGGGCAATGATGAAAGGGCAATTGTTTATATATGCATTATGGAAGGATATTTTGCCAGGTTAACATAAACTTCCTGAAGATACTAAGTTAAATATAATAATGCAAAATTTATTACCCTTTTATCAAAACCAATTAGTCAATGATCATTTAAAAAACCTAGTCAGGAAACTTGAAGATACCAGATTAAACTAGCAGATTTAGACAACCAATCCCGTTTAATAGTACTATGATAGAATCAGACCTATCATATAAGAAATCATATTCAAGTAATAAAACTAGAGTAAATGAATTAAATGCTTTTGAAAATAGGAGTCAGAATTTAAAAACTAGTAATAATATTTATGACAGTTCCTTAATAAATAAAAATAACAAAGCAAACTTTGATACTTTAAACTATGTGAATAATTCAAACCGCCCCGATAATTTTACACTAGCCTCAAATTCAATAATAGATAATAACCCACTTTTTGACCAGAGTACTTCACATTTTGACCAAAGTACTGCACATTCAAATATAAATTATCCCAATCAAATTATTGCACAGTAATCAAAATGCTGCACAAGTTGATCAAAATGCGGGACAAAAGTATCAAAATGCTTCACAAAATTATCATAATGCTTCACAATTTAATCAAAACCCCTCACATTTTATTCATCTCCATAGATCCCTGGAAGAATTGAGATCTAAAGTAGTTACAATTGCAAAATAATGGGACATACTTTTAGAAAACCCAGAAATGGTAAATTTTGTTATAGGTGCGGAACCCAAAATGTAATTGTGTAAAACTGCCCAAAATGCTCCCTGAATCCAAAAAACTAATACGTCGAGGCTCAAAACGCGGTCGTTGGTCCTCAAATGTAAAATTTAAGCCCGCCAAAAATAATTCTCATATTAAAAAAACCGAAAATTTTAAAGGAAAGCTCCCCCCAAATATAGCTCCCATATTTACTCACAAACGTAACGACAATAGACCATTTGTTAAAGTAAAAATTTTTGGACATGAAATAGACTCCCGTTGATAGCGGTGCTAACGAATCCGTTTTGGGTGAAAAGTGCCTTATCAACTACCCATTTTTAAAAGATCTAATTTTTTCTGATGATACAGTTGATGGTAAATCCCAGTCGGTTTTAGGTACTTTAAATATTCCCATAACCTTAGGAAATAATAGTAAAATATTAAAAGTTTTAGTTATTCCTAACCTTAAACATGCATTAATCTAGGGAATTGATTTTTGTAAAGCATTTAAACTATCTATGTTGCCCATGCGCTTGAATTTGACTTCGTTAAGGGTCGCCATATCCAATTTCTTTTCTTCTGTAATGTCTACCTGCTAAGACGTATTTCGTAAAACTTAGTTTAGAGCCAGAAACTATACTTCTGGCTTTTTACCCGGGATTGGGTATTCTAATGTGACCTTCTTGCCTTCATTTAACCTTCACACCTCGTGTACAAAATGTTGTAAAACTACAAGAATTTGAAACTGTAGTGCAATTTAATACTTTGGAACCATTATCCGGACTGGATTTACTACATTGAATGTTTTGTGGACCCCAGGCTAATTTGGACCAAAGGCTGGCTGTGAGTTGTTGGATATTTTTGTCCTGAGACATCAATGCTGGGATTGACCACTAAGGTGAAGTAAATTGTTACTATAGAAGAAATATCGCTTCACGATATTAAATTCATTTAACGTTCTGCTTTTAAGTAATTATTTTCATTTATATCAATTAATAATGTCTATTGGAGACCTCTTATGAAAGATTTAGTTAAGTAATCGTTTGATTTAAGTGATTTTGCGTATAAAATAATGTCTATTGGAGACCCTTATTTAACTTTTAGTTAAGTGAAATCATAGTTAAGATTATATTTAGAAAAGTTGTGATCTGAGTAATATGGGAGATTTTTATATTTTTTATACATATACTCAATAATTTTGATATTTTTTATAATATTTTAATATATGAGTAATTTAATTTAAATCACTGTTTAATTTAATAACCACTGTCTAGGACAACTAATAACTATTTAGCAATCTCGGTTCATATTAAATATATCTCTTATTTACAGCAAACAAATCCCACATACCCCCACAGTCTTGTATTGTTCACCCCTGAGTCCGGTGCTTGCAACGGATAACCTCTAACTCTGATATACCACCCATAATCAGAACAATATATTAGCTGAACAGCACCAAAATCTGTGCTTTTCCTCCTGGTAGTTTGGCTAGTATATTGCTTTTATAACGTAGCAAAGCAGAGCATAATTAAAGAATGTATAATTTCTTAATACATTTATTATTATTAGAAAACAACTTCTTTGACATTAAAACGGTCTACTAATGAACATTGTGGAAAATTCGGAATAACATAACATGCGCAATCTTTAAACCAGAAACATTTTTGGTTTCATCTATAAAAATATTTTTTTTCTTGTACTAAAATTTTGGATTTTATATCCTCGAACGCCTTTGGTAAATAGTTTTTTCTCTTTGGCAACTACATCTTCCAATTTTCGATAAACCCTGAGGATTTTTAATTTTCATCGACGGAATGTTACAACTGGTTTACTAAATCAAAATAAAACATTTTTTTATATCATTATTTTGATGATAAGCGCTTTACTAAGACAAACCTATATCTTTCTGGCACGTTCAACAATAAAGTACCTTACGATTAAATTGCAGCCCGGGAAAAACTTATTTACAATAAATTACAGTGTCATTATACTCAGTGTCACCCATGTCAGAATATAATTTATTATAAGCATATTTTTTCGACACCACTCGTCAAATAGCTACATTATTATGTACATTGGAACTAAAATTATATTTGCTTAAAATAAATTTAAAATGGTTTATATTTTCATTTTCATAGAAAATGTTTTTTTTAGTCGAACAACATCGGGAACAAAAATATTTTGTGCCGTGTGATCAGACACGCCAAGGTTTCATACTTAATGTCAGCATTTAAATTGGTTAATGTATGATCTATTGCCGATTTCTTTGAACAGTTAATACGTTTGTCGAAACGAGTTGGTTCATTAATGATTGAATGAAACTGATAGGCATCTAATATATCGGAATATATTTTTTTATTCACATCATTAATTAGAAAATATATATTGACACTCTGGATTGCATATTTTGATTAAAAAGAATAAGTGTATGATTTTCCCTCGCCAGCGATTGCAGCTTCTCTGTTATCACACAATGGGAACTGATGCACTTCATTGCACTGTTTTCTGAACTGTTTGATTGTTTCGCATCCACATAATTAGTAACAAACTTATTTAAAATTTCATTATTTAAAAACTTCAGGCAACTTTTTTAGCACAATTAACTATTAACACATCCTTTTTCAACTTATTTAACTCATTTTGAATAGACTGAAGATCTGGCACGTCATCAGACGCCCTTATATACTATGTATCAGGTTTATTAAATGTTTATTTTGCCCTAACCTATTCCCACGTTTCCTTTAATATTATATCTTGGGATTCGCACATTTTTTAAGAGTATTTGTTCTACAAAAAAGAATATTACGGTTAATTTTTGGTTAACTTTTGGTTTAGGTTATAGGGACAGTTGTAGAGATCTATTTAAATCTAACAATTTATTGACTACCCCCTCTATTTACATTTTAAAATGTGTGATGTTTGCTAAGCAAAATTTGGATCAGTTTGTTACTACTTCACAAAATCATGATTAATAATACTAGGCATGAATTGTTAAGTATTCCTAAACATAAGACAACTAAGTACAAAAAATCACACATTTTCAACTATCAGCCTTTATAATACAATAATTCTTTCAAGTCAAAAGTGAATCTTGAATTTTACTAGTTTTAATAATTAATGTATTGTAACTGTGTTTTAACGTATTTTAAATTATTTAAATTTTATTTCTTGTTCAATGTTTTCTTTGTTGTATTTTAAACTTATTTCAATGTGTATCGACTTATTTAATTTAACTTTTTTATTTATTTATTTATGTATATTTATTTTTAAATGTTTAAGAAAAAAAAACATTGAATGTATGTGTTGTAATGTACTATTTATATTAATTATTCTATAGGTATTTATTTGATAATCTTTTTTTATCTATTTTTTTTTTTTGCTACGTGCAGATTTTTATTGTATTTTATTTATTATTTTTGTTTTTTTTTTTGACATACCATATGTACCTTGTACCCTAGTGGCGAAATAAATATTTATTATTCCATCAATCTATTTTCTAATCATCGCACAGAGTGATATTGGTAGACTGACAGTTTCGGGCTGCTGGCCCTCTTCAGTACCAAGAGTCAACTCTGCACGCTGATTAAGAAAACGTTTTTAGACTACTCGCAAAAGGAATATAGCCATTAGATTGATGTAGACTTGTGCGCCATCTATTTCTAGATGTAGACAACTACTCATACCTCTCCTTATCTGGAGACTTTGAATGGTAGCAAGTTGAAGACTTGCGTGTCTCAAGCACATAGTACCACTAACGGGTGGTTAGACGTAAAATTAGTAAGGACAGAAATTTTTAATTTTAAACAAAATTATAAAAATATTAATTTATTATTCCATCAATCTATTTTCTAATCATCGTACAGAGAGATATTGGTAGACTGACAGTTTCGGGCTGCTGGCCCTCTTCAGTACCAAGAGTCAACTCTGCACCCTGATTAAGAAAACGTTTTTACTTTACTCGCAAAAGGAATATAGCCATTAGATTGATGTAGACTTGTGCGCCATCTATTTCTAGATGTAGACAACTACTCATACCTCTCCTAATCTGGAGACTTTGAATGGTAGCAAGTTGAAGACTTGTGTGTCTCAAGCACATAGTACCACTAACGGGTGGTTAGACGTAAAATTAGTAAGGACAGAAATTTTTAATTTTAAACAAAATTATAAAAATATTAATTTATTATTCCATCAATCTATTTTCTAATCATCGTACATAGTGATATTGGTAGACTGACAGTTTCGGGCTGCTGGCCCTCTTCAGAACCAAGAGTCAACTCTGCACGCCGATTAAGAAAACGTTTTTAGATTTTACTCGCAAAAGGAATATAGCCATTAGATTGATGTACTGAAGAGGGCCAGCAGCCCGAAACTGTCAGTCTACCAATATCACTCTGTACGATGATTAGAAAATAGATTGATGTAATAATAAATTAATATTTTTATAATTTTGTTTAAAATTAAAAATTTCTGTCCTTACTAATTTTACGTCTAAACACCCGTTAGTGGTACTTGTGCTTGAGACACACAAGTCTTCAACTTCAACCATTCAAAGTCTCCAGATTAGGAGGAAATTTATTTACTTGTTTCACCGAGTATTAATACACTCATTTTACGAGTTTTTACTAATTTTCTAAGAGCAAATTTTTTTACTCGTCCCAGCAATTAATATTATATTTTATTTTTACGAGTATTTATTAGTTTCCTACGGGGAAATTTATTTACACTTCATTTATTTACACTTTCATTTTACGAGTTTTTACTAACTTTCTAGTTGCAAATTTTTTTACTCGTCCCAGCTAGATTTTATTTTTACGAGTATTTACTAGTTTTCTACGAGGAAATTTATTTACTTGTTTCACCGAGTATTAATACACTTTCATTTTACGAGTTTTTACTAATTTTCTACGAGCAAATTTTTTTACTTGTCCCAGCGAGCAATATAAGATTTTATTTTTACGAGTATTTACTAGTTTTCTACGAGGAAATTTATTTACTTGTTTCACCGAGTATTACACTTTCATTTTACGAGTTTTTACTAGTTTTCTAAAAGGAAATTTTTTTACTCGTCCCAGCGAGCAATATCAGATTTTATTTTTACGAGTATTTACTAGTTTTCTACGAGGACTTTTATTTACTTGTTTCAGAGAGTATTAATACACTTTCATTTTACGTTTTTACTAGTTTTCTACGAGGAAATTTTTTTACTCGTCCTAGAGAGTAATATTAGATTTTATTTTTACGAGTAGTAATAGTTTTCTACGAGGAAATTTATTTCCTTGTTTTAGCGAGTATTTATACACTTTAATTTTACGAGTTTTTACTAGTTTTCTACGGGTATATACTAGTAAATTTTCATTGGAATTTCCTCATAAAATACTCGTAGAAACTTTTACTAGTTTACTTTTTACTAGTTTTTGTCCAAAGTCCAAAATAAAACTATTTTCACTTTAAAGTAAAAGTAGTGTCCCTTACTTTCTTATTGTTATGGTTTCTTAATAAGATTATAATATTTCCCTTTATGTTTATAGGTGTTTTTATTTATTTTAAAAGTAAAAAGAAATTCCGCATAAATTAAATACAAAAATTATTTATTAAAAAGGATTCACTCATTGTTTAAAAATAATTCCTTATATTAAAAAGAACATCTCAAATACTATTATTGAGCCACATTTTTTATTTTAAAAGGATTTCTTTTTAAATTTAAATGTAGTCATGCCCAATTGGTCTATCACATGATGCTTATAACCAATCAGTTTCTTGTTATAACAGACATGAACACGATTTCGGCACGCGATTATTGTGTAAAGTGGTGTTGATTATTTCACGGTAAGTTATTGTTACTTTAATTTTATTAATATTACCATTTATTTGTTTATCAATATAGAACAAGAACGAAATATATATGATGCTAAAATTCAGGTATCTAGACTTTGTCGACAGATAGATATATAATGCGATGTACTTAACAAAAAAAGTCTTCCTGTATGTACAGAAGCCATGGCATGCAAATAAAAATTACAAGGAAAAAAATAAATGTATTTAAAAATAGGATCCTATTTTCTCACATGACTGTGTAAAATAAGTTTTATTTAATACAAAGTGATTCATTAACAGAGTTGATACTCTCATTACAATAACAGGACCCTATTCAGTTACTTATTTTGCACATTGTAAATTTTTAAAATTTTACGTTGAAATGGGGTTTTTAAGGACATTGAAACAAATTTTTTTTAACTCAACCGCAGGGGCGCTTATTTTTTGAAAAATGAAATTTTGGTCATACAGTTTTGTTACCAAAACACGGTTCTCCGTTGTTCCCTTTTAGTTCGACTTCTTGTACAGTTTGTTTATATACTTATAAGTTACATAACTATAAATTTTAAGCCAAAAATCAAATAAACTTTCGGTAAAAATGCTTATTAATCGCAAAAAATCGTCACGTGACCTACGGTACTTTTTAATTAATAGGTTAATTTAAACAAACATTTTCTTGTTAATAAATTGGAAATAAAAAATGGTTTAATTTAAAAATACAAAGAATTTTAAAAAACAATTTCAAATTGTTTTATTTTTTAGGATGTTCGAAATTTATTTTGTTTTTTAAATTTTTTATTTTTTTTTATAATAAATTGTCTTGATTTCTACTAATAGGTAAAGGAACGTTCAAGTATTACATAACGCAAAATTTGGCTACGAAAAAACAAGATGGCCGACCTGTCAAATGAAATTTTTCGAACGGGAGGTTGTAGAAACTTGAAATTCGGTATGTAGGGTAACAATAAAAAACAAAAATTGACAAAACCAAAAAAACAAGATGGCCGACCTGTCAAAGTGATTTTTAGAACGGGAGGTTGGATAAACTTGAAATTTGGTATGTAGGCGTAGAATGACAAACAAATATCAACAAACAAAGATCGAAAAAAACAAAAAAACATGATGGCCGACCTGTCCAAGTGACATTTTTGAACGGGAGGTCGTAGATACTTGAAATTTTGTATGTAGGCGTAGAATGACAAACAAATATCAACAAAACAAAATAAATTTGACTTTGAAAGGTCGGCCTTCTTGTTTTTTGGTTTTTTGGATTTTTGTTTGTCATTGTACCCATATATACCGAATTTTAAGTTTCTACGACCTCGCGTTCAAAAATGTCACTTTGACAGGCCATCTAGTTATTTGGTGTTAACCTATTTTTGTTTGTCATTGTACCCCTACATACCAAATTTGAGGTCTCTACGGCCTCCCGTTCAGAAAATGTAATTTGACAGGCCGGAGATCTTCTTTTCTGGTATTGTCAATTTTTGTTTAACATTATACCCCTAAAAACCAATTTTAATTTAAATTTCAAGTTTTCCGTTCAAAAAAGGTCACTTTTACAGGTTGGCTATCTTGTTTTTTGGTTTTGTCGGTTTTTGTTTGTCATTGTACCCCTAAATACCGAATTTCAAGTTTTTACTACCTTTTGTATTTTCCCCATTTGCCCCCTTGTCCCACCCCAATGTTTACCAAAAACAGTCCCGAGTAAAATCTTTTCAAGGTTTGCCGTTATTCACTTTTAGTTCGAAAAACAGTTTTCTTGTACAATTTGTTTTCTTATAATTTAAATATTGATTTAAAACCAAAAATAAAATAATCTATAGGGCGAAACGTTTTTTAATCACAAAAAAAGTTCAGTTGACCTTCATAACTTTTGAATAAATACGTCATAGTTTTAGCTTGTAGAATTGCTAAAATTATTTGCAAAGAACTGGAATACAAGATTGAAGATGTTCACTTTTGGACAGATTCCTTAGTTGTTTTAAAACAAATTAGGTCCGAAGATTTTCGATTTTTGTAGGATGCAGACTGGGTGACATTCACGATGAGACTGAAGTGTCAGTGGCATTGGGTAACTTCAGAATATAACCCAGCAGACAGCTACAAAAGAGTTTACAAATATTGATTTGTTCCAATTCTAAATGGTTAGCTGGTCCTGAATTTTTAAAGTTTTCATCTAAATTCTGGCCTGAAGAACCCAACTGTGAAAATTTAGAAATTAGTTGTCTAATGCTTAATGATGAAAAATCAAATGGTTAAGATTACTTCGTTCACTAAGTTGGATATTGCATTTTAAGAAAGTATGCAAAATAAAAAAAGAAGAAAGACCCATTGAACTACGCTTAGATGCCAGTGTTCTAGAAGATGCCCTAATTTTACTTATAAAGAAATGTCAAATTGAAACTTTTAAAGAAGAGGTAAATATTTTAAGAAAATAAAAAGAAGTATCAAGGAGTAGTCGTCTGTTTAAACTCTCACCGTTCTTGGACCAGAAAGGATTGATTCGTCAAAGGAAGATTTCCAGAAAGTAATAAACTCAATTTGGAGTACGATATTAGAAATCCCATAATTTTAGATCCAGATAACAAAATTACCAGATTGCTCATACAGTATTATCATGAGAGTTGGCCATGTTGGTGTTGAAACCTTTTGTAAATAATTTGAGAGTAAAGTATTGGATTTTACACGCCCGCTCAGCAGTAAAAAAGATTTTTAAAGATTGTCAAGCATGCAAAATTCGAAAATGTAATTAAATTCTGGCCTGAAGAACCCAAGTGTGAAAATTTAAAAATTAGTGGTCTAAGCTTAATGATGAAAAATCAAATGAATTATATATAATACCTAATATAAATAGATTCTCTGAATGGTTAAGATTACGTTCATTAAGTTGGATATTGCATTTTAAGAAAGTATGCAAAATAAAAAAAGAAGAAAGACAAATTGAACTACGCTTAGATGCCAGTGTTCTAGAAGATGCCCTAATTTTACTTATAAAGAAATGTCAAAAAAAAGAGGTAAATATTTTAAGAAAAGAAACAGAAGTATCAAGTAGTCCTGTTTAAACTCTCACCGTTCTTGGACCAGAAAGGATTGATTCGTCAAAGGAAGATTTCCAGAAAGTAATAAACTCAATTTGGAGTACGATATTAGAAATCCCATAATTTTAGATCCAGATAACAAAATTACCAGATTGCTCATACAGTATTATCATGAGAGTTGGCCATGTTGGTGTTGAAACCTTTTGTAAATAATTTGAGAGTAAAGTATTGGATTTTACACGCCCGCTCAGCAGTAAAAAATATTTTTAAAGATTGTCAAGCATGCAAAATTCGAAAATGTAAGCCGATTGTACCTGAAATGGGTTGCTTACCTCCAGAGAGGTTAGAATCATTTATATACCCTTTCTCTTATGTCGGAATAGATGTTTTTGGCCCCATGACTGTTTTAATTGGCAGAAGAGTGGAAAAAAGATATGGTGTGTAACGATTCGTGCGGTGTATATTGAACTAGCTGCTTCAAAAGTCCAAACCAGTTCTACTATTTTGGCAATTAGACGGTTTATGGCAAAAAGAGGACAACCAATCGAATTTTGGACACAATGGGACAAATTGTCGTCGGAGCAGAAAAAGATCTTCGAGAATGGGCTAGTTCGTTTAATAATTCTGCAGTTCAAGATCAATTATCAGCAAAAGGTATTGCTTGGAAATTTAACAGCACCGCATATGGGCGGTATTTGGGAGCGAATGGTACGATCCATTAAAACTGCTTTGAAGGTCACGTTAAAAACTATAAATCCCAAAGAAGAAGTTCTTTTAACGTTGCTGGCAGAAGCAGAATATTCAGTTAACTCGAGACCTTTAACACACATATCTGTCGACCCAAATGATCCTGAAGCTATTACAACAAACCATTTTCTTTTACTTAGATCAGGAAACATTAGAAATCATGCTGAGATTCAAAGCGATATTTTAAATAGGAAGAAATGAAGATTTTGTGAAGTTTTGGCGAACGCGTTTTGGAGAAGGTGTTTTGGAATATCGCCCAACCTTAATAAATCGGCAAAAGTGGCACTCTGGAACAAATCCAACTAAAATTGAAGATATTGTGTTGATTGTAGATGAGTTGGTGAGAAATAACTGGTTACTAGGTATAATTGATCATGTTTACCCTGGAAAAGATGGAGTTGTACGCGTTGCATCTGTGCGAACAAAAAATGGAACATATGTCCGACCAGTCGCCAAGTTGTGTGTATTGCCCACTAGTTGTGAAGATTCCAAGCCTTCACAGGGTGAAGAATGTAGGAAACTCACAGCATAGATTTACAATATTTTTACCTATTTTTTTATTTATACACCTTTTAGCCTTTACCTGTAATTAGTTTTTTGAGTTTAGATAGTTGTCATTGGAATAAAAAGACAAGTTGTCAATTTTGAAATAAAAAATTATTATTACGAGTTAATTTCAGCTTAATTCGAATATTATATTTTACATTCAGTAAGTAAAAAAAAAACACAAAAATCTGTACTGCATTATTTTTGAAGTTTGTTTTACTTTTTTTATTTTTTTTTTATTTTCGGTTTTCGAAAAAAAAACCTTTTATGAATTTGTAAAAATTTTCGCCCGCTGGCTTGGCTTTTTACATAATTTTTTTGCGTTTGTAAAATGAAATGAAATTTATAAAAATTTTGGCCCGCGGCGATAGGGCTTTTTTGATTTTTTATGTAATTTTAAATTATGAAAATCTAAAGCTAAAATAGGGTTACTTGGTTTTCGCAAAAAGAAAACAAAAAAATATACTACCCTACAAAGTGGTCCCAGGAAACCAGTTGTCTTTGTGGCCCTCGGTGTATCTCGAGAAGTATTGTCCTTAAGGTCCCCACTTTTAATATATACATTCGTGTATCAAACCAGTTGTAATTGTGGCCCCCGTTGATGTTTATAGTAATTATGGCCCCCATTATTATAATTTATATCACAAATTAACTTCTTGTTTTTGTAAAAAAATTTTAAATTAAGTAAATAGTTTTCGGTTTATACAGGAAATTTTCCGGTGAGAATAGAATTAAATGTTTTATTGATTATTTTTGAACATTCACTAAGTAAAAAAAACACACACAAAAATCTGTAATGCACATAAGTAAAAAAAAAAACACACAAAAATCTGTAATGCACAATTTTTGAAGTTTGTTTTATTTTTTTTTAATCTTTTTTTTTAATTTTCGTTTTTCAAAAAAAAAACATTTTAATATTTACATTCGTGTATTAAATCAGCTGTAATTGTGGCCCCCTTTGATATTTATAATAATTATGCCCCCATTATTGTAATTTATATCATAAATCAACTTTTTTATTATTTTTTTTTAAATTAACTTAATAGTTTTAGGCATATACAGGAAAGTTTCGGGCGAGAATAAAGTTAAATGGTTTATTGATCCCAGGGAGCAATATCAGATTTTATTTTTACGACTATTTAGTAGTTTCCTACGAGAAAATTTATTTACTTGTTTCACCGAGTATTATCACTTTCATTTTACGAGTTTTTACTAATTTTCTACGAGCAAATTTTTTTACTCGTCCCAGCGAGCAATATAAGATTTTATTTTTACGAGTATTTACTAGTTTTCTACGAGGAAACTTATTTACTTGTTTCACCGAGTATTACACTTTCATTTTACGAGTTTTTACTAGTTTATTACAAGGAAATTTTTTTACTCGTCCCAGCGAGCAATATCAGATTTTATTTTTACGAGTATTTACTAGTTTTCTACGAGGACATTTATTTACTTGTTTCACCGAGTATTAATACACTTTCATTTTACGAGTTTTTACTAGTTTTCTACGAGGAATTTTTTTTACTCGTCCTAGAGAGTAATATTAGATTTTATTTTTACGAGTAGTAATAGTTTTCTACGTGGAAATTTATTTCCTTGTTTTAGTGAGTATTTATACACTTTAATTTTACGAGTTTTTACTAGTTTTCTACGGGTAAATACTAGTAAATTTTCATTGGAATTTCCTCATAAAATACTCGTAGAAACTTTTACTAGTTTACTTTTTACTAGTTTTTTGGAAATTTTTTTACTCGTCCCAAGTAATATTAGATTTTATTTTTACTAGTTTCCTACGAGGAAATTTATTTACTTGTTTCAGAGAGTATTAATACACTTTCATTTTAAGAGTTTTTACTAACTTTCTACGAGCAAATTTTTTTACCCCAGCTAGTAATATTAGATTTTATTTTTACGAGTATTTACTAGTTTTCTACGAGGAAATTTATTTACTTGTTTCACCGAGTATTAATACACTTTCATTTTACGTTTTTACTAATTTTCTACGAGCAAATTTTTTTAATCGTCCCAGCTAGTAATATTAGATTTTATTTTTACGAGTATTTACTACACTCAGAAAAATCTAATCTTGTAAAATCAATGAGAAATTATTTTAATTAAAAAAAATTGCATTTTAAAAATTAAAAGAAAAAACTTACGTTTTAGTTATGAATTATATTAATTTAAAAAAATAATTTTTACACCAAAACTATTTTCACCTTAAAGTAAAAGTATTGTCCCTTACTTTCTTATTGTTATGGTTTCTTAATAAGATTATAATATTTCCCTTTATTTTTATAGGTGTTTTTATTTATTTTAAAAGTAAAAAGAAATTCCGCATAAATTAAATACAAAAATTATTTATTAAAAAGGATTGTTTTAAAAATAATTCCTAATATATTAAAAAGAACATCTCAAATACTATTATTGAGCCACATTTTTTATTTTAAAAGGATTTCTTGTGGCCCCCCAGTGTATCTCGAGAAGTATTGTCCTTAAGGTCCCCACTTTTAATATATACATTCGTGTATCAAACCAGTTGTAATTGTGGCCCCCGTTGATGTTTATAGTAATTATGGCCCCCATTATTATAATTTATATGACAAATTAACTTCTTGTTTTTGTAAAAAAATTTTAAATTAAGTAAATAGTTTTCGGTTTATACAGGAAATTTTCCGGTGAGAATAGAATTAAATGTTTTATTGATTATTTTTGTACATTCACTAAGTAAAAAAAACACACAAAAATCTGTAATGCACATAAGTAAAAAAAACACACAAAAATCTGTAATGCACAATTTTTGAAGTTTGTTTTATTTTTTTTAATCTTTTTTTTTAATTTTCGTTTTTCAAAAAAAAAACATTTTAATATTTACATTCGTGTATTAAATCAGCTGTAATTGTGGCCCCCTTTGATATTTATAATAATTATTCCCCCATTATTGTAATTTATATCATAAATTAACTTTTTTATTATTTTTTTTTAAATTAACTAAATAGTTTTAGGCATATACAGGAAAGTTTCGGGCGAGAATAAAGTTAAATGTTTTATTGATCCCAGGGAGCAATATCAGATTTTATTTTTACGACTATTTAGTAGTTTCCTACGAGAAAATTTATTTACTTGTTTCACCGAGTATTATCACTTTCATTTTACTAGTTTTTACTAATTTTCTACGAGCTAATTTTTTTACTCGTCCCAGCGAGCAATATAAGATTTTATTTTTACGAGTATTTACTAGTTTTCTACGAGGAAACTTATTTACTTGTTTCACCGAGTATTACACTTTCATTTTACGAGTTTTTACTAGTTTATTACAAGGAAATTTTTTTTACTCGTCCCAGCGAGCAATATCAGATTTTATTTTTACGAGTATTTACTAGTTTTCTACGAGGACATTTATTTACTTGTTTCACCGAGTATTAATACACTTTCATTTTACGAGTTTTTACTAGTTTTCTACGAGGAATTTTTTTTACTCGTCCTAGAGAGTAATATTAGATTTTATTTTTACGAGTAGTAATAGTTTTCTACGTGGAAATTTATTTCCTTGTTTTAGTGAGTATTTATACACTTTAATTTTACGAGTTTTTACTAGTTTTCTACGGGTAAATACTAGTAAATTTTCATTGGAATTTCCTCATAAAATACTCGTAGAAACTTTTACTAGTTTACTTTTTACTAGTTTTTTGGAAATTTTTTTACTCGTCCCAGCAAGTAATATTAGATTTTATTTTTACGAGTATTTACTAGTTTCCTACGAGGAAATTTATTTACTTGTTTCAGAGAGTATTAATACACTTTCATTTTACGAGTTTTTACTAACTTTCTACGAGCAAATTTTTTTACCCCAGCTAGTAATATTAGATTTTATTTTTACGAGTATTTACTAGTTTTCTACGAGGAAATTTATTTACTTGTTTCACCGAGTATTAATACACTTTCATTTTACGTTTTTACTAGTTTTCTACGAGCAAATTTTTTTACTCGTCCCAGCTAGTAATATTAGATTTTATTTTTACGAGTATTTACTACACTCAGAAAAATCTAATCTTGTAAAATCAATGAGAAATTATTTTAATTAAAAAAAATTGCATTTTAAAAATTAAAAGAAAAAACTTACGTTTTAGTTATGAATTATATTAATTTAAAAAAATAATTTTTACACCAAAACTATTTTCACCTTAAAGTAAAAGTATTGTCCCTTACTTTCTTATTGTTATGGTTTCTTAATAAGATTATAATATTTCCCTTTATTTTTATAGGTGTTTTTATTTATTTTAAAAGTAAAAAGAAATTCCGCATAAATTAAATACAAAAATTATTTATTAAAAAGGATTGTTTTAAAAATAATTCCTAATATATTAAAAAGAACATCTCAAATACTATTATTGAGCCACATTTTTTATTTTAAAAGGATTTCTTGTGGCCCCCCGGTGTATCTCGAGAAGTATTGTCCTTAAGGTCCCCGTTTTTAATATATACATTCGTGTATCAAACCAGGTAATTGTGGCCCCCGTTGATGTTTATAGTAATTATGGCCCCCATTATTATAATTTATATCACAAATTAACTGCTTGTAAAAAAAACACACAAAAATCTGTAATGCACATAAGTAAAAAAACACACACAAAAATCTGTAATGCACAATTTTTGAAGTTTGTTTTATTTTTTTTTAATCTTTTTTTTTTCGTTTTTCAAAAAAAAAACATTTTAATATATACATTCGTGTATTAAATCAGCTGTAATTGTGGCCCCCGTTGATATTTATAATAATTATGCCCCCATTATTGTAATTTATATCATAAATTAACTTCTTGTTTTTATTATTTTTTTTAAATTAACTAAATAGTTTTAGGCATATAAAGTTTCGGGCGAGAATAGAGTTAAATGTTTTATTGATTAGTTTTGTACATTCAGTAATTTTTATACTTTTTTTACAATTATCTACGAGGAAATGTTTTTACTCATAACAGCAAGTAATATTAGATTTTATTTTTACGACTATTTACTAGTTTTCTACGAGGAAAAGTATTTACTTGTTTTAGCGAGTACACTTTCATTTTACTAGGTTTTACTAGTTTTCTACGAGGAAATGTTTTCCGCGTCCCAGCGAGTAATATTAGATTTTATTTTTATGAGTATTTACTAGTTTTCTACGAGAAAATTTATTGACTTGTTTCGGCGAGTATTAATAGACTTTCATTTTACAAGTTTTTACTAGTTTTCTAAAAGGAATTTTTTTACTCGTCCCAGCGAGTAATATTAGATTTAATTTTTACGACTATTTACTAGTTTCCTACGAGGAAATTTACCGAGTATTAATACACTTTCATTTTACAAGTTTTTACTAGTTTTCTAAAAGGAATCTTTTTACTCGTCCCAGGGAGAAATATCAGATTTTATTTTTACGACTATTTAGTAGTTTCCTACGAGAAAATTTATTTACTTGTTTCACCGAGTATTAATACACTTTCATTTTACGAGTTTTTACTAATTTTCTACGAGCAAATTTTTTTACTCGTCCCAGCGAGCAATATAAGATTTTATTTTTACGAGTATTTACTAGTTTTCTACGAGGAAATTTATTTACTTGTTTCACCGAGTATTAATACACTTTCATTTTAAGAGTTTTTACTAGTTTTCTACGAGGAAATTTTTTTACTCGTCCTAGAGAGTAATATTAGATTTTATTTTTACGAGTAGTAATAGTTTTCTACGAGGAAATTTATTTCCTTGTTTTAGCGAGTATTTATACACTTTAATTTTACGAGTTTTTACTAGTTTTCTACGGGTAAATACTAGTAAATTTTTATTGGAATTTCCTCATAAAATACTCGTAGAAACTTTTACTAGTTTACTTTTTACTAGATTTTTTACGAGGAAATTTTTTTACTCGTCCCAGCAAGTAATATTAGATTTTATTTTTACGAGTATTTACTAGTTTTCTACGAGGAAATTTATTTCCTTGTTTTAGCGAGTATTTATACACTTTAATTTTACGAGTTTTTAGTAGTTTTCTTCGGGTAAATACTAGTAAATTTTCATTGGAATTTCCTCATAAAATACTCGTAGAAACTTTTACTAGTTTACTTTTTACTAGTTTTTTGGAAATTTTTTTACTCGTCCCAGCAAGTAATATTAGATTTTATTTATGTATTTACTAGTTTTCTACGAGGAAATTTATTTACTCGTTTCAGAGAGTATTAATACACTTTCATTTTAAGAGTTTTTACTAACTTTCTACGAGCAAATTTTTTTACTCGTCCCAGCTAGTAATATTAGATTTTATTTTTACGAGTATTTACTACACTCAGAAAAATCTAATCTTGTAAAATCAATGAGAAATTATTTTAATTAAAAAAAATTGCATTTTAAAAATTAAAAGAAAAAACTTACGTTTTAGTTATGAATTATATTAATTTAAAAAAATAATTTTTACACCAAAACTATTTTCACCTTAAAGTAAAAGTATTGTCCCTTACTTTCTTATTGTTATGGTTTCTTAATAAGATTATAATATTTCCCTTTATTTTTATAGGTGTTTTTATTTATTTTAAAAGTAAAAAGAAATTCCGCATAAATTAAATACAAAAATTATTTATTAAAAAGGATTGTTTTAAAAATAATTCCTAATATATTAAAAAGAACATCTCAAATACTATTATTGAGCCACATTTTTTATTTTAAAAGGATTTCTTGTGGCCCCCCAGTGTATCTCGAGAAGTATTGTCCTTAAGGTCCCCACTTTTAATATATACATTCGTGTATCAAACCAGTTGTAATTGTGGCCCCCGTTGATGTTTATAGTAATTATGGCCCCCATTATTATAATTTATATGACAAATTAACTTCTTGTTTTTGTAAAAAAATTTTAAATTAAGTAAATAGTTTTCGGTTTATACAGGAAATTTTCCGGTGAGAATAGAATTAAATGTTTTATTGATTATTTTTGTACATTCACTAAGTAAAAAAAACACACAAAAATCTGTAATGCACATAAGTAAAAAAAACACACAAAAATCTGTAATGCACAATTTTTGAAGTTTGTTTTATTTTTTTTAATCTTTTTTTTTAATTTTCGTTTTTCAAAAAAAAAACATTTTAATATTTACATTCGTGTATTAAATCAGCTGTAATTGTGGCCCCCTTTGATATTTATAATAATTATTCCCCCATTATTGTAATTTATATCATAAATTAACTTTTTTATTATTTTTTTTTAAATTAACTAAATAGTTTTAGGCATATACAGGAAAGTTTCGGGCGAGAATAAAGTTAAATGTTTTATTGATCCCAGGGAGCAATATCAGATTTTATTTTTACGACTATTTAGTAGTTTCCTACGAGAAAATTTATTTACTTGTTTCACCGAGTATTATCACTTTCATTTTACTAGTTTTTACTAATTTTCTACGAGCTAATTTTTTTACTCGTCCCAGCGAGCAATATAAGATTTTATTTTTACGAGTATTTACTAGTTTTCTACGAGGAAACTTATTTACTTGTTTCACCGAGTATTACACTTTCATTTTACGAGTTTTTACTAGTTTATTACAAGGAAATTTTTTTTACTCGTCCCAGCGAGCAATATCAGATTTTATTTTTACGAGTATTTACTAGTTTTCTACGAGGACATTTATTTACTTGTTTCACCGAGTATTAATACACTTTCATTTTACGAGTTTTTACTAGTTTTCTACGAGGAATTTTTTTTACTCGTCCTAGAGAGTAATATTAGATTTTATTTTTACGAGTAGTAATAGTTTTCTACGTGGAAATTTATTTCCTTGTTTTAGTGAGTATTTATACACTTTAATTTTACGAGTTTTTACTAGTTTTCTACGGGTAAATACTAGTAAATTTTCATTGGAATTTCCTCATAAAATACTCGTAGAAACTTTTACTAGTTTACTTTTTACTAGTTTTTTGGAAATTTTTTTACTCGTCCCAGCAAGTAATATTAGATTTTATTTTTACGAGTATTTACTAGTTTCCTACGAGGAAATTTATTTACTTGTTTCAGAGAGTATTAATACACTTTCATTTTACGAGTTTTTACTAACTTTCTACGAGCAAATTTTTTTACCCCAGCTAGTAATATTAGATTTTATTTTTACGAGTATTTACTAGTTTTCTACGAGGAAATTTATTTACTTGTTTCACCGAGTATTAATACACTTTCATTTTACGTTTTTACTAGTTTTCTACGAGCAAATTTTTTTACTCGTCCCAGCTAGTAATATTAGATTTTATTTTTACGAGTATTTACTACACTCAGAAAAATCTAATCTTGTAAAATCAATGAGAAATTATTTTAATTAAAAAAAATTGCATTTTAAAAATTAAAAGAAAAAACTTACGTTTTAGTTATGAATTATATTAATTTAAAAAAATAATTTTTACACCAAAACTATTTTCACCTTAAAGTAAAAGTATTGTCCCTTACTTTCTTATTGTTATGGTTTCTTAATAAGATTATAATATTTCCCTTTATTTTTATAGGTGTTTTTATTTATTTTAAAAGTAAAAAGAAATTCCGCATAAATTAAATACAAAAATTATTTATTAAAAAGGATTGTTTTAAAAATAATTCCTAATATATTAAAAAGAACATCTCAAATACTATTATTGAGCCACATTTTTTATTTTAAAAGGATTTCTTGTGGCCCCCCGGTGTATCTCGAGAAGTATTGTCCTTAAGGTCCCCGTTTTTAATATATACATTCGTGTATCAAACCAGGTAATTGTGGCCCCCGTTGATGTTTATAGTAATTATGGCCCCCATTATTATAATTTATATCACAAATTAACTGCTTGTAAAAAAAACACACACAAAAATCTGTAATGCACATAAGTAAAAAAACACACACAAAAATCTGTAATGCACAATTTTTGAAGTTTGTTTTATTTTTTTTTAATCTTTTTTTTTTCGTTTTTCAAAAAAAAAACATTTTAATATATACATTCGTGTATTAAATCAGCTGTAATTGTGGCCCCCGTTGATATTTATAATAATTATGCCCCCATTATTGTAATTTATATCATAAATTAACTTCTTGTTTTTATTATTTTTTTTAAATTAACTAAATAGTTTTAGGCATATAAAGTTTCGGGCGAGAATAGAGTTAAATGTTTTATTGATTAGTTTTGTACATTCAGTAATTTTTATACTTTTTTTACAATTATCTACGAGGAAATGTTTTTACTCATAACAGCAAGTAATATTAGATTTTATTTTTACGACTATTTACTAGTTTTCTACGAGGAAAAGTATTTACTTGTTTTAGCGAGTACACTTTCATTTTACTAGGTTTTACTAGTTTTCTACGAGGAAATGTTTTCCGCGTCCCAGCGAGTAATATTAGATTTTATTTTTATGAGTATTTACTAGTTTTCTACGAGAAAATTTATTGACTTGTTTCGGCGAGTATTAATAGACTTTCATTTTACAAGTTTTTACTAGTTTTCTAAAAGGAATTTTTTTACTCGTCCCAGCGAGTAATATTAGATTTAATTTTTACGACTATTTACTAGTTTCCTACGAGGAAATTTACCGAGTATTAATACACTTTCATTTTACAAGTTTTTACTAGTTTTCTAAAAGGAATCTTTTTACTCGTCCCAGGGAGAAATATCAGATTTTATTTTTACGACTATTTAGTAGTTTCCTACGAGAAAATTTATTTACTTGTTTCACCGAGTATTAATACACTTTCATTTTACGAGTTTTTACTAATTTTCTACGAGCAAATTTTTTTACTCGTCCCAGCGAGCAATATAAGATTTTATTTTTACGAGTATTTACTAGTTTTCTACGAGGAAATTTATTTACTTGTTTCACCGAGTATTAATACACTTTCATTTTAAGAGTTTTTACTAGTTTTCTACGAGGAAATTTTTTTACTCGTCCTAGAGAGTAATATTAGATTTTATTTTTACGAGTAGTAATAGTTTTCTACGAGGAAATTTATTTCCTTGTTTTAGCGAGTATTTATACACTTTAATTTTACGAGTTTTTACTAGTTTTCTACGGGTAAATACTAGTAAATTTTTATTGGAATTTCCTCATAAAATACTCGTAGAAACTTTTACTAGTTTACTTTTTACTAGATTTTTTACGAGGAAATTTTTTTACTCGTCCCAGCAAGTAATATTAGATTTTATTTTTACGAGTATTTACTAGTTTTCTACGAGGAAATTTATTTCCTTGTTTTAGCGAGTATTTATACACTTTAATTTTACGAGTTTTTAGTAGTTTTCTTCGGGTAAATACTAGTAAATTTTCATTGGAATTTCCTCATAAAATACTCGTAGAAACTTTTACTAGTTTACTTTTTACTAGTTTTTTGGAAATTTTTTTACTCGTCCCAGCAAGTAATATTAGATTTTATTTATGTATTTACTAGTTTTCTACGAGGAAATTTATTTACTCGTTTCAGAGAGTATTAATACACTTTCATTTTAAGAGTTTTTACTAACTTTCTACGAGCAAATTTTTTTACTCGTCCCAGCTAGTAATATTAGATTTTATTTTTACGAGTATTTACTAGTTTTCTACGAGGAAATTTATTTACTTGTTTCACCGAGTATTAATACACTTTCATTTTACGTTTTTACTAATTTTCTACGAGCAAATTTTTTTACTCGTCCCAGCTAGTAATATTAGATTTTATTTTTACGAGTATTTACTAGTTTTCTACGAGGAAATTTATTTGTTTCACCGAGTAAAATCAATGAGAAATTATTTTAATTAAAAAAAATTGCATTTTAAAATATTAAAAGAAAAAACTTACGTTTTAGTTATGAATTATATTAATTTAAAAAAATAATTTTTACACCAAAACTATTTTCACTTTAAAGTAAAAGTAGTGTCCCTTACTTTCTTATTGTTATGGTTTCTTAATAAGATTATAATATTTCCCTTTATTTTTATAGGTGTTTTTATTTATTTTAAAAGTAAAAAGAAATTCCGCATAAATTAAATACAAAAATTATTTATTAAAAAGGATTCACTCATTGTTTTAAAAATAATTCCTTATATTAAAAAGAACATCTCAAATACTATTATTGAGCCACATTTTTTATTTTAAAAGGATTTCTTTTTAAATTTAAATGTAGTCATGCGCAATTGGTCTATCACATGATGCTTATAACCAATCAGTTTCTTGTTATAACAGACATGAACACGATTTCGGCACGCGATTATTGTGTAAAGTGGTGTTGATTATTTCACGGTAAGTTATTGTTACTTTAATTTTATTAATATTACCATTTATTTGTTTATCAATATAGAACAAGAACGAAATATTATATATGATGCTAAAATTCAGGTATCTAGACTGTCGACAGATAGATATATAATGCGATGTACTTAACAAAAAAAGTCTCCCTGTATGTACAGACGCCATGGCATCCAAATAAAAATTACAAAGAAAAAAATAAATGTATTTAAAAATAGGTATCCTATTTTTAAATACATTAATAAAATTAAAGTAACAATAACTTACCGTGAAATAATCAACACCACTTTACACAAAATTCGCGTGCCGAAATCGTGTTCATGTCTGTTATAACAAGAAACATTTAAATTTAAAAAGAAATCCTTTTAAAATAAAAAATGTGGCTCAATAATAGTATTTGAGATGTTCTTTTTTAATATATTATTAATTATTTTTAAAACAATAAGTGAATGCTTTTTAATAACTAATTTTTGTATTTAATTTATGCGGAATTTCTTTTTACTTTTAAAATAAATAAAAACACCTATATAAATAAAGGGAAATATAATCTTATTAAGAAACCATAACAATAAGAAAGTAAGGGACACTACTTTTACTTTAAAGTGAAAATAGTTTTGTAAAAATTATTTTTTTAAATAATTGTGGCCCCCGTTGATGTTTATAGTAATTATGGCCCCCATTATTATAATTTATATCGCAAATTAACTTCTTGTTTTTGTAAAAAAATTTTAAATTAAGTAAATAGTTTTCGGTTTATACAGGAAAATTTCCGGTGAGAATAGAAATAAATGTTTTATTGATTATTTTTGTACATTCACTAAGTAAAAAAAAAACACAAAAATCTGTAATGCACATAAGTAAAAAAAACACAAAAATCTGTAATGCACAATTTTTGAATGTTTTATTTTTTTTTAATCTTTTTTTTTTAATTTTCGTTTTTTAAAAAGAAAAACATTTTAATATATACATTCGTGTATTAAATCAGCTGTAATTGTGGCCCCCGTTGATATTTATAATAATTATGCCCCATTATTGTAATTTATATCATAAATTAACTTCTTGTTTTTATTATTTTTTTTAAATTAACTAAATAGTTTTAGGCTTATACAGGAAAGTTTCGGGCGAGAATAGAGTTAAATGTTTTATTGATTAGTTTTGTACATTCAGTAATTTTTATACTTTTTGTTACAATTATTTACTAGTCAAAGTCAAACAATTTTGGATTTTTTTAATTTTTACTAAATTTATGGTAAATTAACGATTTGTATTTGGATTTTTATCACCTGGTGAAAAAAGTGCAGGAAGCGAGGTATAAAACATGGAACGATGGGAAAACTATTTTTTTAAGAATAGAATTGGAATGGTACGTGGAATTGAAGCACTTCAAAATTATTTGTTATTTGTAAACAGTCTAATAAGGTATAAAACACCTTTGTATGTAAGGTCCCAGAATGACTAAAAACTAATAAATAAATAAATAAATAAATAAGTTTTCTACGAGGAAATGTTTTTACTCATCCCAGCAAGTAATATTAGATTTTATTTTTACTACTATTTACTAGTTTTCTACGAGGAAAAGTATTTACTTGTTTTAGCGAGTATTAATACACTTTCATTTTACTAGGTTTTACTAGTTTTCTACGAGGAAATGTTTTCCGCTTCCCAGCGAGTAATATTAGATTTTATTTTTATGAGTATTTACTAGTTTTCTACGAGAAAATTTATTGACTTGTTTCGGCGAGTATAATAGACTTTCATTTTACAAGTTTCTACTAGTTTTCTAAAAGGAATTTTTTACTCGTCCTAGCGAGTAATATTAGATTTAATTTTTACGACTATTTACTAGTTTCCTACGAGGAAATTTATTTACTTGTTTCACCGAGTATTAATACACTTTCATTTTACAAGTTTTTACTAGTTTTCTAAAAGGAATTTTTTTACTCGTCCCAGGGAGCAATATCAGATTTTATTTTTACGACTATTTAGTAGTTTCCTACGAGAAAATTTATTTACTTGTTTCACCGAGTATTAATACACTTTCATTTTACGAGTTTTTACTAATTTTCTACGAGCAATTTTTTTTACTCGTCCCAGCGAGCAATATAAGATTTTATTTTTACGAGTATTTACTAGTTTTCTACGAGGAAATTTATTTCCTTGTTTTAGCGAGTATTTATACACTTTAATTTTACGAGTTTTTACTAGTTTTCTACGGGTATATACTAGTAAATTTTCATTGGAATTTCCTCATAAAATACTCGTAGAAACTTTTACTAGTTTACTTTTTACTAGTTTTTTGTCCAAAGTCCAAAATAAAACTATTTTCACTTTAAAGTAAAAGTAGTGTCCCTTACTTTATTATTGTTATGGTTTCTTAATAAGATTATAATATTTCCCTTTATGTTTATAGGTGTTTTTATTTATTTTAAAAGTAAAAAGAAATTCCGCATAAATTAAATACAAAAATTATTTATTAAAAAGGATTCACTCATTGTTTTAAAAATAATTATTGAGCCACATTTTTTATTTTAAAAGGATTTCTCTTTAAATTTAAATGTAGTCATGCCCAATTGGTCTATCACATGATGCTTATAACCAATCAGTTTCTTGTTATAACAGACATGAACACGATTTCGGCACGCGATTATTGTGTAAAGTGGTGTTGATTATTTCACGGTAAGTTATTGTTACTTTAATTTTATTAATATTACCATTTATTTGTTTATCAATATAGAACAAGAACGAAATATTATGTATGATGCTAAAATTCAGGTATCTAGACTTTGTCGACAGATAGATATATAATGCGATGTACTTAACAAAAAAAGTCTTCCTGTAGGTATCCTATTTTTAAATACATTAATAAAATTAAAGTAACAATAACTTACCGTGAAATAATCAACACCACTTTACACAAAATTCGCGTGCCGAAATCGTGTTCATGTCTGTTATAACAAGAAACTGATTGGTTATAAGCATCATGTGATAGACCAATTGCGCATGACTACATTTAAATTTAAAAAGAAATCCTTTTAAAATAAAAAATGTGGCTCAATAATAGTATTTGAGATGTTCTTTTTTAATATATTAGGAATTATTTTTAAAACAATAAGTGAATGTTATTGTTACTTTAATTTTATTAATATTACCATTTATTTGTTTATCAATATAGAACAAGAACGAAATATTATATATGATGCTAAAATTCAGGTATCTAGACTGTCGACAGATAGATATATAATGCGATGTACTTAACAAAAAAAGTCTCCCTGTATGTACAGACGCCATGGCATCCAAATAAAAATTACAAAGAAAAAAATAAATGTATTTAAAAATAGGTATCCTATTTTTAAATACATTAATAAAATTAAAGTAACAATAACTTACCGTGAAATAATCAACACCACTTTACACAAAATTCGCGTGCCGAAATCGTGTTCATGTCTGTTATAACAAGAAACATTTAAATTTAAAAAGAAATCCTTTTAAAATAAAAAATGTGGCTCAATAATAGTATTTGAGATGTTCTTTTTTAATATATTATTAATTATTTTTAAAACAATAAGTGAATGCTTTTTAATAACTAATTTTTGTATTTAATTTATGCGGAATTTCTTTTTACTTTTAAAATAAATAAAAACACCTATATAAATAAAGGGAAATATAATCTTATTAAGAAACCATAACAATAAGAAAGTAAGGGACACTACTTTTACTTTAAAGTGAAAATAGTTTTGTAAAAATTATTTTTTTAAATAATTGTGGCCCCCGTTGATGTTTATAGTAATTATGGCCCCCATTATTATAATTTATATCGCAAATTAACTTCTTGTTTTTGTAAAAAAATTTTAAATTAAGTAAATAGTTTTCGGTTTATACAGGAAAATTTCCGGTGAGAATAGAAATAAATGTTTTATTGATTATTTTTGTACATTCACTAAGTAAAAAAAAAACACAAAAATCTGTAATGCACATAAGTAAAAAAAACACAAAAATCTGTAATGCACAATTTTTGAATGTTTTATTTTTTTTTAATCTTTTTTTTTTAATTTTCGTTTTTTAAAAAGAAAAACATTTTAATATATACATTCGTGTATTAAATCAGCTGTAATTGTGGCCCCCGTTGATATTTATAATAATTATGCCCCATTATTGTAATTTATATCATAAATTAACTTCTTGTTTTTATTATTTTTTTTAAATTAACTAAATAGTTTTAGGCTTATACAGGAAAGTTTCGGGCGAGAATAGAGTTAAATGTTTTATTGATTAGTTTTGTACATTCAGTAATTTTTATACTTTTTGTTACAATTATTTACTAGTCAAAGTCAAACAATTTTGGATTTTTTTAATTTTTACTAAATTTATGGTAAATTAACGATTTGTATTTGGATTTTTATCACCTGGTGAAAAAAGTGCAGGAAGCGAGGTATAAAACATGGAACGATGGGAAAACTATTTTTTTAAGAATAGAATTGGAATGGTACGTGGAATTGAAGCACTTCAAAATTATTTGTTATTTGTAAACAGTCTAATAAGGTATAAAACACCTTTGTATGTAAGGTCCCAGAATGACTAAAAACTAATAAATAAATAAATAAATAAATAAGTTTTCTACGAGGAAATGTTTTTACTCATCCCAGCAAGTAATATTAGATTTTATTTTTACTACTATTTACTAGTTTTCTACGAGGAAAAGTATTTACTTGTTTTAGCGAGTATTAATACACTTTCATTTTACTAGGTTTTACTAGTTTTCTACGAGGAAATGTTTTCCGCTTCCCAGCGAGTAATATTAGATTTTATTTTTATGAGTATTTACTAGTTTTCTACGAGAAAATTTATTGACTTGTTTCGGCGAGTATAATAGACTTTCATTTTACAAGTTTCTACTAGTTTTCTAAAAGGAATTTTTTACTCGTCCTAGCGAGTAATATTAGATTTAATTTTTACGACTATTTACTAGTTTCCTACGAGGAAATTTATTTACTTGTTTCACCGAGTATTAATACACTTTCATTTTACAAGTTTTTACTAGTTTTCTAAAAGGAATTTTTTTACTCGTCCCAGGGAGCAATATCAGATTTTATTTTTACGACTATTTAGTAGTTTCCTACGAGAAAATTTATTTACTTGTTTCACCGAGTATTAATACACTTTCATTTTACGAGTTTTTACTAATTTTCTACGAGCAATTTTTTTTACTCGTCCCAGCGAGCAATATAAGATTTTATTTTTACGAGTATTTACTAGTTTTCTACGAGGAAATTTATTTCCTTGTTTTAGCGAGTATTTATACACTTTAATTTTACGAGTTTTTACTAGTTTTCTACGGGTATATACTAGTAAATTTTCATTGGAATTTCCTCATAAAATACTCGTAGAAACTTTTACTAGTTTACTTTTTACTAGTTTTTTGTCCAAAGTCCAAAATAAAACTATTTTCACTTTAAAGTAAAAGTAGTGTCCCTTACTTTATTATTGTTATGGTTTCTTAATAAGATTATAATATTTCCCTTTATGTTTATAGGTGTTTTTATTTATTTTAAAAGTAAAAAGAAATTCCGCATAAATTAAATACAAAAATTATTTATTAAAAAGGATTCACTCATTGTTTTAAAAATAATTATTGAGCCACATTTTTTATTTTAAAAGGATTTCTCTTTAAATTTAAATGTAGTCATGCCCAATTGGTCTATCACATGATGCTTATAACCAATCAGTTTCTTGTTATAACAGACATGAACACGATTTCGGCACGCGATTATTGTGTAAAGTGGTGTTGATTATTTCACGGTAAGTTATTGTTACTTTAATTTTATTAATATTACCATTTATTTGTTTATCAATATAGAACAAGAACGAAATATTATGTATGATGCTAAAATTCAGGTATCTAGACTTTGTCGACAGATAGATATATAATGCGATGTACTTAACAAAAAAAGTCTTCCTGTAGGTATCCTATTTTTAAATACATTAATAAAATTAAAGTAACAATAACTTACCGTGAAATAATCAACACCACTTTACACAAAATTCGCGTGCCGAAATCGTGTTCATGTCTGTTATAACAAGAAACTGATTGGTTATAAGCATCATGTGATAGACCAATTGCGCATGACTACATTTAAATTTAAAAAGAAATCCTTTTAAAATAAAAAATGTGGCTCAATAATAGTATTTGAGATGTTCTTTTTTAATATATTAGGAATTATTTTTAAAACAATAAGTGAATGCTTTTTAATAAATAATTTTTGTATTTAATTTATGCGGAATTTCTTTTTACTTTTAAAATAAATAAAAACACCTATAAAAATAAA
>CAUEHQ010000243.1:0-26266 GCA_958510825.1 Brachypterus glaber | reverse complement strand
ATATCGTAGAGCAGGAGAAGCCCTGGTGCGAGAAAGGATAAATGAAGATAAAAGTAAGCTAGACAACGTATCAGACCAACTGTACCGCTTGCATCAGAACTGGGTAAGACAATTGATTTTTATTTATTTCATGTACTAGATACTATAACTTATGAACACGCTCATGCTATTGGTGTTAAAGTCTCAGAAATCCAAAAGAAAAAGTTTTCTTCTTTGGATAGTAAAGAGAAACCTCCAGTAAATTCAAACACTGTTGTTAATTTGTCAAAGACAAACTTAACAGAATGTGAAATCTCTTTGCTGTCCAAAGGACATAACTTTGCCATTACACCTAGGACAGTACCAACAGACGAAATAATTTCTATAGTGGAGTCTTCCTTGTCTTCATTACCCCCGTAGATGCAGAGATAGTACGTTATGAAACGGCTAAGATTCTGAAAAAGTCAAAACCACCTAAGTCTAACCTGACAAGGGAGGAATATTTAGCTTTAAAGAATCTTAATCGTAATGACGATATTATTGTTGTGCCTGCTGATAAGGGTAATGCCACTGTGGTGATGGACAAACTTGACTATTTTAACAAAATAACGGAACTCATAGACAATGACACATACAAAAAACTCGAGACCGATCCTACTGGAAAATTTGAACGAAAAATCACACAATTACTTAAACAATCCTCCCTTACACCTCTTGAAATTTATAATCTAACCCCCCGAGACTCCCGCGTACCAAAATTATATGGTTTACCTAAAATTCACAAGGACGGTGCCCCTCTTAGACCAATTGTCAGCACAATAGGTTCCCCTACGTATAAACTTGCCAAACACCTTGCCCAAATCTTAAATCAGTTAGTTGGAAAAACGAGGTCTTATGTAAAAAATTCCACACACTTTGTACAAACCTTATCGACAGTGACCCTGGACCCCTCGGACATAATGGTTAGTTTCGACGTAGAATCTCTATTTACTAACGTTCCCGTTTCCGATACAATAAATATTATACGAGACCTACTTACAACTGGAAATCTTGACCCTAAGTTATGTAAATTATTTGAAGCTTGTCTGACATCTACATATTTTCTGATACAGGGAGAGTTCTATGAACAAGTGTCAGGCGCCGCAATGGGATCCCCATTATCACCCCCTGCGGCCAATGCTTTCATGGAATACTTCGAGAAAAAAGCTATTGAGTCATTTCCATTAAAACCTAAAATTTGGCGCAGATACGTAGACGATGTCTATGCTATTTGGCCCCATGACATGGAAAGCCTTCAAGGTTTTCTAAATCACCTCAATTCCCAACATAAATCTATACGGTTTACGATGGAAATTGAGAACAACGGATCACTTCCCTTTTTGGACGTTTTGGTTTACAAAACGGAAAATGGCTCAATAGGACACTCGGTATACAGGAAGAAAACCCACACTGACAGATACCTAAACACATTTTCACATCACCATCCCTCTCAAAAACGCTCGGTAGTTAATTCACTTGTTCATAGGGCTTTCATGATTTCAGACAAGAATTCCCTAGACACAGAACTCCTTAAACTAACCAAAGCCTTGACCATGAACGGTTATACCAAAAAAGACATTAATAAGACCATATACAAATACAGAAATCCCAGACCCAAACAACAGGACAATAGTGACAATGACAGACAGACACAAGTTATACTTCCCGATGTAAGCGGTATCACGAATAAAATAGGTAAACTTTTGAAGAAGTCAAATATTAAGCCTATATTTTGGTCCAACCAAAAATTAGGTCAATGTTTTACTTCAACAAAAAGACAAAATACCCCTGAGTTCAGAAGGCGTATATAAAATACCCTGCTCCTGTGGTACGGTCCCTCTCAAAAACGCTCGGTAGTTAATTCACTTGTTCATAGGGCTTTCATGATTTCAGACAAGAATTCCCTAGACACAGAACTCCTTAAACTAACCAAAGCCTTGACCATGAACGGTTATACCAAAAAAGACATTAATAAGACCATATACAAATACAGAAATCCCAGACCCAAACAACAGGACAATAGTGACAATGACAGACAGACACAAGTTATACTTGCCGATGTAAGCGGTATCACGAATAAAATAGGTAAACTTTTGAAGAAGTCAAATATTAAGCCTATATTTTGGTCCAACCAAAAATTAGGTCAATGTTTTACTTCAACAAAAAGACAAAATACCCCTGAGTTCAGAAGGCGTATATAAAATACCCTGCTCCTGTGGTACGGTTTACATAGGTGAAACTAAGAGAAAAATTTCTACAAGACTTCAAGAGCATGAGCGCAATATAAGAAAGAAACAAATTTCCTTATCGGCAGTAGCCGAACATGTACATGAAACAGGTCATAAAATCAATTTGTCTGAAACAAAACAAATATTAACAGAACACAGAAAAATGCCAAGGAAGATACGGGAATCGATAGAAATCATCAAGCATCATAACAATATCAATCGGGACACTGGTTACCACTTACCTGCAATATGGAAGTCTTTGATAGGAAAAACCTCGTCACGGGTGAATAACCACAACTCGTCATAAATAGTGACACAAGTTGATTCGAAACTTAGTTTCAGATTAATCCCTGAAGATGTCTCTAGTAGTAAGAGACGAAACGTCGGAAAGTGAAAATCCATTAACACGGTCTAAACCCGAAAGTGAAAGTTCTTTATATCTTAATGGCCGTGAAAGCTTAAAATCTAAAAAATAATCCTTTAGTTGTTTACTAACTGCAATTTCCAATATTTTTTCAACACAAGGGAGCGTATTTATGGGCCTAAACTCTTCCGCTTTATTGGTATTAGCTACCTTCGGTATTGGCGTTATAGTGGTAGTTTTTAACATACTCGGAAATTTGCCAGTATTTAATGAAACATTTACCATTTTCAGTAATGCTTCACCTACACTCTCGAAATTTTGCTTAATTAATTTAGCACATAATTTTTCCTGTACATTAGTTTTGTTTGGTAAGTTCGACACAATTTCTCTTAACTCATCAATTGTTAGTAATCTAAATCTTGAAAAACTATGAGGGACATAATCACCTAAAGGTGACCATTCAGAATTACTCTCAATGGTACTTTTTATACAATATCGTCAACACTTGAAATGAAGTATGAATTGAATTTTTCAGCTAAATCTTTTTCATCTGAGATAACTTTAGTTTGGTCAGTGAATTTAAAAATAACGTTGTTATTAAAATGGGAAATAGGGCACTTTAATAATGTTTTTAATGTTTTCCACATTACTTTAGAGTTATGCCTGTCGGCATATATTTTGTTTTCAAAATATTGCTTTTTTTTAAATTTAAGTTCACTTACTACTTCGTTTCTTAATCTCTTATAATTGTTAAAAAATAATTCCCTTTCTATAACATTGTTACTTAATTTAAAGCGTTTATAAGCTTCATCACGGTTTTTGGAGATTATTTTAACTTCAGTATCATACCAGGGTAGCTGATTTGGTTTTGGTGTAAATGACTGTATAGGAGATATTGTGTCGACAATACTGCCACATTTATTCATAATTTCTAGTGACCAAGTTATATGATTAAATTCGTTACTTATAATTTCTAAGTTACTTGCTTTAAAGTTTCTAAAATATTTTGTTAAGGGGACATTTTTTTCCTGGTTAATAAGAGATACAGAAATAAGCGAGTGATCACTAATTTTTGGAGTGTCATGAACATTACTTGTTAATCCAGGCACATTGGTCACTACAAAGTCAATGAGTGTTTTAGAATCCCTTGATTCTCTAGTAAAATAAGTTACAGTTTGACTTAATCCTAAATTATTAAAAACAGATTTAATTAGTTTTGTATGGGTGTCATTTTCTTTGTGATATTGAAATCTCCAACTAATATAAGTTTTTTGTTACCAATGATAAGATCTTCACACCATTCACTTACAGCCTCAATGAATTCTTTATGATTTGAGTTAGGTGAGTGGTAAACAGCGCCAACTGTGTACTGTTTCTTGTTTAACCATACTTTAAAAAACACACCAATATTCTGGCTCACTCACATAAGTTTTTATTGATGAATACTTAATTCCACCTTTCACATAACAAAGAACTCCCCCTGTATGTCTACTACTAGAATCCACTCGGATCAAATTGTAACCTTCCAAGGCTAGCTCCACATCTTCCATGCTGTTCACAGTTCTAGTTTCAGAAATTAGTAATAATGATGGATTATAAATCAACAAATTAGCTACGACTAGGTCTTTATGACATAAAAAACTTTCTATATTAAGGTACAATATATCCTGATTATAGCACATATTAGGCGCTATTTCCTAAACAGCGAATTTATATTATACGAATTATTTTCTGATTTACTAACAATTGTTGGAATATTGTTAATATAACGTATAGTTTTAGTATCGTCACCATTTGAGTATAAATTGTTCAGTTCAGCTTTTATTTTATTGTAGTACTCCCGTTGGATTTTGGTCTGATCCCCAAATATTTTAATGCTTTTATTATTGACCTTATATTTATTTTTCAAGACAAAAACAGCTATATCCTTACTTGGAAGGCTAACCTTCATAGCTCTAGGTTTACTTTTAGTTTGATAATATTTACCCATCCTTTGAATTTTGATATCAACATTTTCCCGGACTCCAGTTTTGGATAAAATGTCTCTGACTGTTTTTGTTTCTTCGATGAGTCTATTTTGACTATTGTTAGCAGTAGTCTCTCTTATATTAGTAATTATAATATTTGTACAACGTTTTTGCCTATCCTCCATTTCAAAAATAGTTTGCATTAAATCTAATGGTTGTGCTTTATGCATCTGCTCATTCTTATTTAATGAGGTTTCCAGTTTATTTAACCTTTCCTTCAACTTCGTGTTTTCCTCTCCTAATGTACTAACCTTTTTTGTTGCCTTCAACAGTTCTACTTTTAGTTCCTCGTAACAGGTCAAAATGAACTCAATTGAACGTGTAAGCTCTGTTATATCCCTTTTAAAGGATTCTTCAAGGCCTGACTTGAGCTTGCCAAGTTGCTCTTGAAGGAGTTTCTTCATTACTTTTTCAATATTTGGAATATTGGTAGGGTCAGTGTTATACGTGTTACTTTCTTGATTTTCAGAGCAACAGACTTTATCATTCTCATTCATGGTTTTTGCCTGGACGGCGCAACTGGGGTGAAAAGGTGAATCACACTCTTTACAACAGTATGTTGTGACCACCTTTTTTTGCAGTGTTTGCAAATTTTATTCATCTGCGTGGATATTCTAACCTCACTTTTTTCAAAGTGACGTTAATTATTGAAATGCAAAATAAATTTATGATTCGACGAGTCTATTTTTTGACTAAAATTTGCAAATAGTTAAAAATTATAACTTATCTTCTTCTTCTTCTTCGCACATTTTTAAAATGCCTAAATACCTAAATAACGGTATAAAACTTATTTCATCACAAGACTTTTTTAAGTACTTCTATTAGAAAATGCGCTGTTAAAAAAACGATTTAGTCATATAGTGGCGGCTCCACTGGGGGGGGGGGGGTAATGGGGGTAATTCCCCTCCTCTCCCAGGATAAAATAATTGTAAAATGAGGTCCGTAAATAAAGGGAGGTTGAAGCCTTCTTCCCAAAAAAAGCAGTAAGGGGAGCCAAAACGAGCTTTTTTTAAGGTATATTGCGTGTTTAAGTGGACCATAGACCTTTAAATTCTTAAAAATTTGGAATTGTAAAAGTGTTTTAAAATTAAAGTTTGTAAAAAAATACTTGGGGCACTAGGCCTTTCTTGAATTTTTGTGAAATTTTGAATAATAAAACTGCAGTTAGTTAGTTAGCATGCTAAAAAATTAAGATGAATCAAGTTTGTAAAAATTTTCGTCCGTTTCACTAGGGCTTTTTTACTTTTTTTTAAGATTGTAGAACTTAAGCGTGAAATTCCTAAAAATTTTCGCCTGCGGCGCTAGAGCTTTCTTGCATTTTTCTGAAAATTTCAGTAAAAATACTGAAAAATTAATTACGTTTTTTCTTAATTTAGGAATATTAAATTTTAGTTTTTGGATTTTAACCCCCCAGGACCATTTCCTGGATCCGCCTCTGTTGTAATAACATTGTTACATAACATTAAATCGTTTTGAAGTAATATTTATATTACCTAATAGTTTTTACTTTGTTATGGCTGTATTTTTTCGATTATCAGTGAATTAATTTTCCCGCCAATTCGCTATCAAAATTTGTTTCCCTGTAATCCGCCTGATTAATTACCTAAACATAATAATTCATAAATCTAGTATACTAACCTGGTCCACATTTCCTAGATAATATTTTCTTGCAGAAGATTCTTTTTCTATTTTGCGACTCTTATAAGCTCATAATCACACGCATTTTGCTTGTTCTTATAGGCCCATAAGAGGTCTTTACTTTTTTTTCTTTTGAGTTGGCAACAGACAAAAGTCTATTTCTTGACGTTTGCCGTGCAATTGTGAACGTCGGTTTAAAGTTTAATTTTCTACAAAATTTTGTGTTTAGGTTATGTTTTAGCGTGTTAAAATTGTGGCTTGGTTACTTGCAGTGGAAAAATATACCTTTTTAGCGCACGAGTACAAGTTTAGAAAACGAGCCGCTTGCGGCGAGTTTTCTAAAGTACTAGTGCGCTAAAAACGTGTTATGAAACGAGTGTTTTATACAATTTTTTCTGTTTTGCTCTAAAATTTTAAAAAACTTACATTTAAATTGATGACTGATTTAGGGATTTTTGTTTCGAATTGGCATGTACTCGTGCGCTAAAAACGTATGTTATGAAACTAGTACTTTAATATACTATTTGCGACTCTTATAAGCTCATAATCACACGCATTTTGCGTGTTCTTATAGGCCCATAAGAGGTCTGTACTTTTTGTTCTTTTGGGTTGGCAATAGACCTGGCCTAACGTTTGACGTTTTCCGTGCAAATGTCAATGTCGATTCAAAGTTGATGTGAATAAGTAGCCACTATTATTGGCTTCTATAAACTATTTTATTTTCAAAGATTAACTTTGACAACTATCTTTTTTATTAATCTATCAATGTCACAATTAACAATAATACCTTAATTATGGGAGGCATAGCGTAGTGGCTAGCGCGTATGCATAGCAAGTCTACTATCATGAGTTCGATTCTCACTGGCGCCGATTTGCCTTTTTCAGTTAATTAATAATTGAAATTTGGCGAAGGCGATAAGTGAAACGGACACTCCCTAGAAACTGGTTCGAAAGTCAGTATAAGCCGGTGGTTCCCTATACTACTAGCCCACACAAATCCTGGGCTTAGGGGATGCTTAATTAAGTAGAATAGTACGAGGTTAAACAAACATGTAATGTAATTATAATAATGATAAGGAAACAACACCTTAATTAAAGTCACCGTAACACTCCACCCCAGTAATGCAGTTCATTACTTAGTCTTTTTCAACATCTAAAATACAAATTTTTGTCAGGGGTAGGTAGGTAGGGTAGGTTCCCATAGCTGTTTTCACATCAACAACTCTAACTTGTCCGTCTGTTCCAGGATAAGTGGCAATAATAATCCCTTTCGGCCAAGTATTTCTTGTGAAGCCAGAATCTATTATTAAAACTATATCACCAATTTTTATTTTCTTTGTTGCTGGTAGAAACCACTTCGTTCTTTTGGTTAGCTCTGGTAAATATTCTTTGACCCATCGTTGCCAAATTTATTGGCCAAAATTTGAGATTTTCGCCAATGTTTCCTCGAGATCAGATCATGCTCTTCAAATTTTCCTGGTACATATGCAGAACTAGAAGCACCAATTAAAAAATTATTGGGTGTGACAGCCTCTTCATCAGCATGATCTAGGGAAACGTGAACTAATGGTCAACTATTAACCATGTTTTCCACTTCTACTATTAATGTGATGAGGACCCTTTAACAAGGCATCATTTAAACTCATATCTTTCGTTTTTGCTGCAGCATCAAATACAAAACGTATCTTTCATGGTTTGTTTTCGTTGACCACAGCAAAATGAGGTAGATACCAGATTTTATCACTGATTGTTCCTATTTCATCACAAGTCAATTTTCTCGCATAGTTTTTCTCCAAATATTCATTTATTTTCTTTTCATATTCTAAAGCAAATTCTTCGTTTTTGTCAATTTTTTTCTCAATACTTCTTAATCTATTTAAAGCTGTAAATTTACTATTAGGCAATATTTGATTGTCATTCTTCCATAATAACCCAGTTTCCCATTTATTATCTATTTTTCTAGTTGTCTGACTTAAATTTTCGTTGGCTTTAACTTCTTGTGAATTTGCTTTTTCCAATTTTACTCCTAAACACTCTATTTTAAACGAGTTTTTTACCATTTCATTTAGTTCTTCATTTTTATGGTTAACGAAAAATGAAAACTCCATCTATTCTTCCTGTATATTTCTTTTCAATTTTTCCATGTTAGACCCAGCCTAATTTTGTACGAGATAAAACAGGGGCATTTTTGAACCATGAACAACTTCACGAGCTATTATTAGGTCAATGTTATCTTGGTCTATTAACAGTTGTGGTTTTGCATTTTTTAAGGGAGATATGTTAATATCTGCTATAACATCTGCTAAATGCTTCCATTTTTTAACTAACTGTGTACTATTAACACTTTGAGCTGGTAAGGTTAAATTCTTTACTGTTCTTACATTGCTTATTTTATACTTTTCTTCCAAAAATTCTCCTCTAATTTGAAAAGAAACTTTCTTTCCTCATTAGTTATTGAGTTAGTCCATCATATTTTTAAAGGATCAATTGGACCAGTTGCACCAATTTTCTCTGCAAGTTCGCTACTAACGATCGTTATTGTAGATGCTTCATCAAATAGTGCGTTTTACCTTTTCGACCAAAAATAAACACCGGAGCCACTCGGAGGAGAACTTCCCTTTCAGTTTGAACTGATTGGCAGTTAACAACTTCTGTATTACTAATATTTTTACTGATTACATGTAATAACCCAGGTAGCAAAATAACATAACATTCACGTGAAAGTCACGTTAATATGTGACATGTGATGTTAAGATTGTAGTCTCATTTAACAAAAATGTAGCATGGTGGGGATGTCCTAAGTCCGCCCCTAATAACATCACACAATGACATCCCGAAAATAACGTGTTTGTGACATCATAATGTTATACATTCCTGTTACATCTAATATCTTATGGATGCCGTTACTGGTACTTTAATATTTAAATAATATTCTAGGATATTAGCTTTTTCTAAATTAAAACCATTAAAAACGCTATAACCCTATAAAAAAATCGGATTTAAAATCAATCAGTAATTGAAACAATCACAGATTGAAACAGATAGATTCTAAATACGAAATTGCAGATTAAGCGGAGAATATATTCCTTTAATCCGTGTCCATAGTCTTGAGAAGCCCGGCAGAGCCCCCTATCCATTGGAAATCGTATAATGTGTATACAATTTCCTTATAATAATTTACTCTATCAACATCATCTTATATCGATTTTTTTGCTTCGAACGTCGGTGAGAAGCAAAATAACATGACATTCACGTGAAAGCCACGTTAATATGTGACATGCGATATATTCACAGCGTTGCTAAATATTTGTTATTAAATAACATGGTTGTCACGTCACACGTGTTATGTTGCAAATGTGATGTTAAATACATGTTATTTTTCAATATTATGTGATGTTATGATTTAGTTTAAAAATACACCCAAAAGTGATGTTAATTTCTTGTAATATAACATCCCTTGCTACCTGGGAATGGATGGTGCGATTTTGTACAACCATCAGTACCACACTCTTTTTTTCTTTTACAAAATCGAATTTTATGATTACCAATTTAACAGCAAAAACATACTCTATTGGCGTTTACCCATTCCCATCTTTTGTCTGTTGAAATGTCTTTAAAATACTGGCAAGTTCCCATTTTGTGATCTTTAGGTTTACATAAATACAGAATATATTATCATTTCTTTTAAAATTTTCAGTAGTTGTGGTACACACATACTTTTTTTTCTTGTCTGTAATTATTGAAGTATTTGCCCGATTTGCAGCATCAGAAATTGTAACAAACCATTTGGAAAAATCAAGAACTGATACTTCAATTTTATTCAATTTTTCAAGATGTTCTCCTCACTTTAGGCGTGAATTTGGTGTCAATTTTTGTACTATTTTTTCTAGTAATTGTGGATTAAACAGATATGATGGCCGTTTTAAATACGGTAATTTTAATAGAAATCGACAAATCCAATATGCCACCAATATTATCTTCTCTTATTTCAGGAAAATTTCGTACTTTAATAATTAAATCTTGTATAATAAGTTCTACTTTCCCGATTTTTTTTCCAAAATTTCAATTACCTTTTCTACCTCTAGAGTAAAATTTAATAAAGCTTGTACGGACTTTTGCCTTTCCCTTTAAACACCTTTGTAATCTAGCCATATTTTCTCTATTACTAAACTTACAGATATCCGTTTCTCTGAAATTTGTTATAAATTGCAACCATTCAGACGACTCACTGAAAAATATAGGAAGATCTTTGTTAATTGACTGCCTGGACGTAAATTTTTCTATAACTTCTTCTGGTTTCTTTGGTTCGTAGGTTTAATTTGCAAAACAATCACCAGAGCCAGACGGAACTTCTTTTTCTTGAATATCTAACCATGAAATATTCTTTACTGTATTTTCTACCCATTTATCTATTTCTGTATTTGAAACTGTTCTAATACTACCGGTTTCAAATTGCTCTTCGAGTTCTACTTGTCTTAGTTGTAGTTCTGCATCAATTAGTATTTTTTCATTTTCTGCTTGCTTTTGACGTTCTACTCTATCCAATTCTGTTTGTTTTTGACGCTCTAAACGCTCTAATCTATCCAATTCTGATTGTTTTTGACGCTCTAATCTATCTAATTCTGCTTGTTTTTTATCTATTTCTGATTTTTTCTTTTCCACTTCTAGTTGTGCTTGTAACCTCATTCTTCTAATTGAACTCAATGAAGAAATCTTACTATTATTAGACTTTCCATCATCATATATTACAGTTTCTACTATTTTTGATTGAATGGGAACAAGACTAGGATCCAACCTTTTTGGAGGTACACCTTTTGTTGCTCGTAAACTTTTTCTAACTTGTTCGCTTCTTGAGGACATAATATCTTTAGATTCTCGGCTTTAAACGAAGGACCATGTGAATAAGTAGCCACAATTATTGGCTTCTATAAACTATTTTATTTTCAAAGATGAACTTTGACAACTATCTTTTTTATTAATCTATCAATGTCACAATTAACAATAATACCTTAATTAAAATAATGATAAGGTAAGAACACCTTAATTAAAGTCACCGTAACAGTTGAATTTTCTACAAAATTTTGTGTTTAGGTTATTTTTACCATGTTAAAATTGTGGCTTGGTTAATTGCAGTAAAAAAGAGAACAGATTACTATAAAATATATCAATATATCATTTGTTCTTAAAATTTTAAACATGGTATAAACTGTAATGCCAATCCAAAACAAAAATCCCTAAATCAGTCATCAATTTAAATGTAAGTTTTATTTTTAATATTAGAGCAAAATAGAAAAAAATGTATAAAGCACTCGTTTCATAACACGTTTTTAGCGCACTAGTACTTTAGAAAACTCGCTAGGTTTGGACTTTTTCTATTTCTATTCTATTTTCTAAACTTGTACTCGTGCGCTAAAAATGTATGTTTTTTTTAACCTATATTTTAATTGATTTTAAATGACTTGTGTATAAGATTTTATCTTTGTAAACACCAATAAACTTATCTTCTCTTATCTTATCTTATGAAACTATGACTTTAATATACTATTATTTTCTGTGTGGTTTTCTGTGTTTTGCGCATCACAAACATATAAAAAATTGAAATCATTTAATTTAAAAAAATGTATCTTAAACAGAATAATTTAGTAACAAAACATATTATTTACCATTATTTGTCTCTTGTACTAATTTAAGCAATTTGCGTGTTCGCTGAGAAATGATTTCGGTTAAACGCCTGAATAAATACTAAAGAATAAAAAAGTTCCGAATTATAGAATAAATTTGGCAACGTTGGCGGGCTGAATAACATACCAAGAATATATAATTTCTACAAATGGGCTGCACAAAGTACTATTTTCATGTCGGGCTAAATAAAGACCTATAAATATATAAACTGTATATTTTTCTACCCCTCTGCACCCCACTACCCAGGGTTAAAGAGCGCCCCATTAACATATAGGGCTAAACAAAGTACTATATATATATATATATACACGGTGTCCCACGGTAGACAAATCAGTCAAACTGTGGCGTTATTAACAAAGATATCAACATGAAACTTTTACCAGTCAATATGGACCTAATTATCTTCAATTGACCCAAAACAAAAGTTTTCTACTCTTTTTTGGTTTTGAGCTAGAGCTACACACATGCACTTTTAAAAGCATAACAATACTTTCAAATGCCAAAATTAAAAAAAGTAACAATTTTTCTTTATCATATGATAGTTTTTTTTCACTAAAAACAATAATTCTTAATTTTATAAAACCTTAAAAAAGGACAATTGCATAATGGAATGACCCCGCTATGGCAAAAGAGTAGGATGCCTTGAAATTAAATTTTTTAAATAAGTCGTATATGATGACAATAAATGTCAAATTTGATTTTACATTATAATCAAAAAATTAACAAAGCAAGATTTTTATAAAACCAAGTTTTGAATGCCAAAATAATAACTTTAGAAGTAAAGAAAGAAATTATTTTAACTTATGGAGAATGTGCTCGAAATTTAAGAGAAACAACGAGAAGAATAGTAGAAAAGTTTCCCGATGATAGTATTAGTTACTTTAGCGTACGAAGAATTGTTAATTTATTTTTGGATACTGGAGGATTGAGGGACATAAAAAAAGTCCAGTAACCAAAGATCCTGAAACTATAACTATAATTCAAGAAGCAGTTATCAATGATCCCCACACGTCTACAAGAATAATCGCAAGGGAACATCATTTATCACGCACATCAGTTAGTAGGGTTATTAAAAATTCTAAATTACATCCGTATAAATTATGTCTTAATCAAGAGTTACATGGGAGGGATTTTGAAAATAGGGTTCGATTTTGTGATGAACTTTTGGAATTAACAGGGGATGACGAGGACTTTTCCACCAAAATTTTGTTTAGTGACGAATCTACATTTAAAAGCAATGGAGTTGTCAACAGGCATAACATGCATTATTGGTCTGTTGAAAATCCGCATTGGGTTAGGCATGTTGACAACCAGCGGATTTGGTCTTTAAATGTTTGGGGAGGGGTACTGGGGGATTTGGTTCTTGGACCTTACTTTTTTAATGGGCATCTAAATGGGAATATGTACCTAAATTTTTTGCGTGATGAATTACCGGAACTTTTAGAAGACGTACCACTAAATTTGCGAAATGACATAATTTTTATGCAGGATGGGGCTCCTGCATATTTTTTTCATGAGGTGAGAACTTTTTTGGATGAGACTTATAATACTTGGATAGGTCGTGGTGGTCAAATTGCCTGGCCAGCAAGATCACCTGATTTAACCCCGTGTGATTTTTTTTTGTGGGGATTTGTAAAGGACAGGGTTTACCGACAAGCTCCCACCACTCCTGAAAATATGCGTCAAAGAATCGTTGAAGCATTTAACGAAATAACACCGGTAATGCTTCAACGAGTCAGACATAATTTTGAAAGTAGGCTTTTTATGTGTATTCAGGAGGATGTGAGAACTTTTGAACATTTACGAAACGACTATGACTAACTACTTTACAAAAAGACAGATAGATACACAGACAGACTCAGACATCTAAACAAAATTAAATTGCTTTATCGTGTTAAAAATGGGGGCTTCTTATGTAGACGATGTGTGGAAGAGGATCAATGCAGATACATATTAACTTGCTGCTTGATTTGAATCCATTTGAATCGTGGAAGACTCGCAAAGAATTAGAATTATTTGCTAATAATAGATTTTGTGAAATGGCATTTATATTCCCATGATTCTCTGAAGTTAGATGCGTAATTTTGACCTTTTTTCATCAGAACTGAAGTGATTTGGGAAAACCTAAGGACTAACATGGATTTATTTGAAATATTGTACAAAACAATTCTAATAACACTGAAAATATTCTAGAAAGGCGTAATATTTTGTAGATTTATGGAATTTGACATAATGATGAGTTAATTAATTCAAATATCATAAATACGTCTTGCGTTTCGCATATTAATAAATAATATTAATAATAACAATCAATTTGATATTTTAACTGATGAGAATTATTCTTAGTATCATTTAACTTTTAATTCCAACTAAAATGTACGTAATTAATTACATAACAATAAATTAATTGACTAAATTGCCCATAATATGACAGTTTTTTTCTTTTGTTCTTCTGTATTTGGTCTAATTTTGGTCTGGTTTGGTTCAAAAAAACAAAACAAACGACTAAGAACAAAAGCACGAAGTAGGACTAGATGAAGTGACCCTAATATGCAGGGCCGGACAGAGCCCCGGTGCAACTTTTTACTCGGGCCCCCATTTTTTCAAAACATAATTGTCCCATGCAAGCCTGCAGCTAAGGCACTGAGAGCCGAAGCGGCGCCCCCATTCATTAACTAAGCGCCGCAGTCGAAAATTTTTCCAAATTATGTTAATTTCTGACTGTTTTATTTTCATAGTTCAGCAAGCTTAAGTATGTAAAAAATAATAAAGTCTTAGCGCCGCAGGCGAAATTTTTTTCAATTTTGATAGCTCTGGCTCCGCAGGCAAATTTTTTACAAATTTTAAGCTTTTGCAAGCTTGAACTAAAAAAAATACGTAGGTAAATTAGCCCTAGTACCGCGGGCGAATTTTTTTACAAATTTTAAAACACTAGTAACAGTGCACTATTATTTTTTACAAAAATCCAAAAAGGCTTAAGCGCCGCAGGCGAAATTTTTTTCAATTTTGATAGCTCTGGCTCCGCAGGCAAATTTTTTACAAATTTTAAGCTTTTGCAAGCTTGAACTAAAAAAAATACGTAGGTAAATTAGCCCTAGTACCGCGGGCGAATTTTTTTACAAATTTTAAAACACTAGTAACAGTGCACTATTATTTTTTACAAAAATCCAAAAAGGCTTAAGCGCTGCCGCGGCGAATTTTTTTCTATTGCCCATTTGGAACGAGATCTACTTATTTGCTCATTTTGACGCCTTATCGATCTGGGGGAGAATAAATAAATAAACTGTTTATTAAAAACTTCTGTCGCCGGGACCCCTTCGAGCCCGGGCCCCGAGTAATCTGTACCCCCTGCACCCCCCTGAATTCGGCCCTGCTAATATGAACCAGCTGCAACTTCATGCAACTGCGAGGGAAGGGGGTTCTTTACAAGCTAATTAATTATGTTTTTTAAAATCTCATAATTATAAAACATTTTTTATCATCAGTTGTCCAATAGGTTTTATAATAACTTGCTTTACCAAAACTTTCATTATGATATAGACTTGACTTTGTAAAAAAAACTGCTAAGATTAATCTAAGATTAATCCAATCATAGTGTTGGGGGGTGATATCCATAGGTAACTCTGACAGGGAGGTTTCGATATATATATTAGTGGACTGCGACTTACTTAGACTTGATGGTGTTGTCTAATGATGAAAGGGGCCCCTGTTCCAGAGAAATCCATATTTCGGCACATCCGCGAAGTATTTTCACGCTTTTTAGAGTTTTTGTGAGATAAAGCCACCGTGTAACCCGCGGTAATATTTATCGATTATAATGTTAAACAATCGTACACATAACTTAATACTTATTTTATATTATTACTGCATTTTTTACGTTTCGTATCGTTTTCACGAATACCGTATCTGTGCGTTATCTCAGCGCACAAGTTTGCTTCAATTCTTGACTGAATACCTTTTTGTACTAATTGTCCTGCTAACGGACATCTTTTTTAATTAATTATCATTCCGCCTGAGGGCGGTTGCTTACAGCGTGAAAAATCGATTATAGATTTCTGATTATTATTTTATAAATCCATAATCCAGTGCCGTAGATAACTAACATTAACTAAACCATAAATAATAATAAAATAAATTTAAATTGACTAAATTTAAATTCTATGCTAGGAACTGAGTCCAAACATACACCTCCCCGATGAAAGAACCACTTTCATAACGAAAATAAACTTAAATAATCTTATCACCCCGAAAATAAAGAAAAATATATATACCCTTAACCTAAATGTAACTTATTATTAAACCTTATAGTTAAACTTACTGCAAAGGCAGGGGGCAAAGTTTTATTAAAGGGCGCTTAAGTTTACCTTGCTCGGTTAGGACAGAAGCGACTCTAACTACCTGATCAGAACCCGAATAAAGTTCTACAATTCTACCTAGCCTCCATTTGCTTGGAGGTAAATTATCCTCTTTAATCATAACTAAAATGCCTTCTTTCGGCGGATTTTCAGATTTCAGCCACTTCTGGCGTTGCTGTAATGTTTGGAGGTACTCTGTGCTCCAACGACGCCAGATATGCTGATGGAAACTTTGCAACAGTTGCCATCTTGAAAGCCTATTCATTTTAACAGCCGAAAAATCTTCGTCCGGCGGAGATGAAACGGCATCCATATTCAAAAAATGGTTAGGTGTCAATGCAGTTAGGTCGTTTGGGCTGTTACTCATTTCCATTAATGGCCGTGAATTAAGTACAGACTCTACCTGGGCGAGCAGAGTTAGAAACTCTTCGAAGGTTAAAGTTTGGTCCCCGACGATTCTGGAGATGTGGCCTTTTATCGACTTTATGGCTGCCTCCCACAGACCTCCCATGTGGGGAGCTGAAGGGGGATTGAAATGAAAATGAATAGCAAGAGAATCACTTGCAGTTTTCATCATATCCAATAACTGACGTTCAGCACCGACGAAATTGGTCCCGCAATCACAATAAATGTCACTCACACGTCCATCTGTACTAAGACTAGAAGTAAGCTCGATGTGAATAGCCTTTGTTGCAAAACATATAAACACACAAATGTATGATTTGAGAACCTTTGCTCCACGATAACGACTCATTGACACCTTAAAAGGGCCTCCCATGTCTACACCACAATGAGAAAAGGGCTTTATTTCAGACACCCTATGGGTGGGCAAGTTGCCCATGGGGGGTACATAAGTTTTCGGGTTAGTCCGAAAACATTTAATACAACTTGATAAACAACGATTTATCGCACGCTTGCTACCTAGGACCCAAAACTGCTGGCCAATCAAGTACCTAAGGGTTTGAGGACCTGGATGCAAGTATTTTTCATGAAAAGAAAAAATGATTAAGTCTGTAAACTCATGGTCCCTTGGTAACAGAACTGGAAATTTAGCCTCAAAGGACAACTGGGAGTGTTTAAGCCTACCACCCACTCGTAAAACACCCTTTTCATCCAAAAATGGAGATAATTTTTTCACATATTTTCTTACAAGATATAGTCTCAATTTCCTTACTAAAAGCAGAACATTGTACAACTTTTGCTAACACAATCGTAGCATCGTATAATTCTCTTTCAGTAAGAGCACCAGAGAATATTTTCTTCTTCCTACAGATATTCAAGAAGCGTAACACGTAAACTGTGATACCTTGAATTTTTCGGAGAGACGAAAAACGTTTGATAAGTTGTAAAAACACGTTCGAATCCTCCACTGCTACCAGGGAGAAATTAGCGGGTTTGGCCGCTTCTGATTCAACTTCTTCAGAAGGGCAAGAAAATTTGGTAACTGGCCACTGATTTTCTGGCAATTTTAGCCATTCAGGGCCCTTCCACCAAAGTGAATGTTTTATAAGTTTTTTTGGAAGGGCTCCACGGCTACCAACATCCGCTGGATTATCCGCAGAGTTCAAATGCTTCCAACATTTCGGTTCCACAATCTCCTGGATAAAACTGACTCGGTTTGCTACGTAAGTTTTCCACTTAAACGATGGAGATTTTATCCATGAGAGAGCTATGGTTGAATCAGACCAAGCAAAAATATCACTAAACTTAAACTTGTTTTGAAAAGTGTCAAAAACAAATTTAAATGTTTTGGCCAACAAAACGGCACCACAAAGCTCCAGCCTTGGAATGGATACCTTTTTAAGTGGAGCCACCTTTGATTTGCCAATAATTAGATATGTGAAGACCCGGCCATCAAAATGGACAGCACGTAAATAAATGCAACAAGCGTAGCCCTTTTCACTACTGTCGCTAAACCCATGCAATTGCAGGTGCACCTTGTCGCACTTAACGTCCAAAAATCTAGGTATTTGAATTTCATGGAGACTTGATAGCTCCGACTGAAATTGTTTCCACTTTAAAACCACTTCTGCAGGTGGGGTCTCATCCCAATGAACACCTACAGACCATAAAAATTGGATTAAATATTTGGCAAAAAAGGTAACTGGAGTTAAAAATCCTAGCGGGTCCCATATCCTTCCAACATCCGACAAAATTGAACGTTTTGTGGGTGAACTATTATTTGGGCTAGAGTGAAAGGTAAAACAATCCTTTTTTGGCAGCCACTGGAGACCCAGGATCTTTAAAATGTCATCATGAGCGTCAAACTTTATTGGTTGACATTCTTCTGCAGGCAAGTTCCGCAATAAATGTGGACAATTACTTGCAAACTTTCTCATTTCGAATTTTCCTCTAGCGAGAAGAGCCTGTAGCTGAAAAAGTAGTAGCTCCGCTTCTTCGAGTGAGTCCGCTCCTCCCAAGAAATCGTCCACATAAATAGCAGAACTTAATGCTTGGGCCGCTAGGGGGAACTTTTCACCCTCATCTTCTGCCAACCTTTTCAATGTACGCATGGCTTGATAGGGAGAGGACGTAAGTCCAAATGTTACTCTTGTTAAAAAATATTCCTCCACAGGATCCTCAGGCTTAAACCTCCACAGAATCATTTGATATGGCTGATGTTTTTCTGCAATTAATATCTGAAGAAACATTCTTTTTATGTCCCCAGTAAGTACTATTTTATAACAACGAAACAGCAATAGCAATTCTGCGATGTCCGCCTGTAGCTTGGGACCTGCATAAAGAACCTGATTTATTGAAACATTATTTGTAGTAAGAGCAGAACCGTCATAAACTATTCTTGAACGTGTAGTGGAACTCTCAGGCCTCCAAACTGCATGGTGAGGCAAAAAGTTTTTTGGACGGCTTGACATATTTCCCGAAGCCTTTACCAAGTATCCGTTTTCTAGATACTCCTTAATAACATCCCAATAAGGAGACTTTAATTCTGGATCTTTTGAAAATTTTCGCTCCAGTGAATAGAATCTCCTAAGAGCCATAGCACGGGAGTCCCCTAACTGCACAGGTTCAGGTTCACGAAAAGGCAGCTCCACCTCATAACATCAATCTGGTTTGCGCCTAACCGATTTTACAAATTTTTTCTCGCATATAACGTCATCAGGGTCTGCATGACATTTTTCAGGAACCTTTTCTGCTTCCCAAAAACGCCTTAAGTCGAACTGTTCTACTGACGTCAGCAACGAAATGGTTGGCGAAGAAAAACTTGAAACCTTTCCCATGACAATGTAGCCCAATGAAGTGCGAAGAGCCACTGGCTCTCCCTCTGCTCCCGAGACTACTCCAGGTTTCAAAATTTGCGAAAACACTTCCATTCCCAAAATCATTTCTATTGAATTAGGATGATTAAAATAGGGATCTGCTAAAACTAAGTCTGACAAATGTTCCCACTTGGAAGCATCCAAGTGGAAAGGAGGAACATTTGATACCAAACGAGGCAAAATTATAGCTTCTATGGAAATATAAGGTTCTTCCTTATTTAAAGGCTTAATAAAGCATTGGGTTGTTCCGTTAGAAATAACCGGAGAGTTGGCATTTATGCCAGTTATAGTTGAAGTAACGTTTTGCTTACAAAGACCAAGCTTATTGAAGCACTTTTGAGTCATAAAGGACGCCATTGATCCAGAATCGATAAGGCACCTTATGACATGAAAATTACCTCGACTATCTTTAATGTTAACTAACACCGTTGATAACAAAACTGAAGAGGAAGAAGAAGACGACGACGAAGTGGCCGTTGCTGCAATTTTCCTCTCTTCCGGGACCTTATTATCACTGATACCCGAAACTAATACTGCTGCTCTAGTGCTGCTGCCGCTAGACGTAAGGTCAGCGGATGATTTCTCAAAATGGAGCAAATCATTATGCTTATATCTGCACATAGAACAATATTTCTTTGATTTACAGTTCTTAACCGAATGATTTTTCAAACAATTGACACAAAGATTGGCTTCTTTGACAAAGTCGTGACGCTGCTTAGCCCTTAGTTTTAGAAAACCAGCACATTCCTGTATCCCATGGCCAGCCTTGCAATACGTACACTTTGGTTCAACCGAATTAACCACAAAAGCATGTTTACTGCTGTGCGCGTTTAAATTAGACGATAATTTTGGTTTTTCCCAGGATGGTTTTATCAGGGCCGCCTCCACAGACTCCATACTTCTGCAATGGTTGGTCAAAAATTCCTTGAGATCATCAAAACTCGGCAAATCAGAACTATTTTTCACCGTACTCTCATATTTTTCACACAAGTTTTTGGGCAATTTTTTGAAGGTTAACTCAAATAAAATAAAACCCCACTCTCCGGTATTTAAACCAAGGGAGTTTAAAACAGAAAAATTTTCATTCAACACATTCAGCAAATTATAAATGGCAGTTGAATTATTAGACACATGACTCGGCAAATTTAAAATATTATTCCAATGGTTACTTGCCAACAAACGTTTATTATCGAACCTGTCACACAGCTGCTTAAAAACTATGGGGTAATTTGAATCCGAAACCGGAATACTTTTAGCCATATTTAAGGGTTCTAGTGAAAGGCTGGATAGCAAATGGTAAAATTTTTCTACATTTCCTAAATCACAATTATTGTGTATACGCTTACAGAAAAGCTGCTTAAAACCATTCCACTCGGAAAGCTTACCACTAAAATTTGGTAAGGGAATCGGGGGCAATTTGACACAACTAGTAGATTCGGCATTGTTCCTTCCACCTGATGACCTGCCATTTAGGCTGGAATGCAGCTCCAAAATGGTCCAATAAAGGTTGTCTATTTTCCCACAAGAATCTTTTTCCCTAGCTAACTCCTGCTTGACCACAGCTTCCGTCCATGTTTCATTTTTTGCAATATTTTCGACAATATCAGCAGACAACTTTTCACAAAGCTGGTAACTTATGTCCAACGACCGAAAAGCAGCATTAAACCTCTCCAACCTTGTGACGTCCGCCTTGGCTTCGTTTCCAATATTACTGATTCTCTGTACCTTTTCATATTGGGTCTGCCTTTTATAACACAAAGTCTTATAATCAGACATTATAAAATTATTTTCAAGAAAAAATTCAACAATAAAAAAAAACACACGAGAAAAAAAAACTTTACCTAGAGCAAGTTAAAATTAAGGTAAAAAAAAATACTATAAAGTTAAAATGTGAATAATATTAAATATTTTCCGATTATTTATTTTCATAAAATAAAAGGTATTGCCATGCACGCCACTGCCTCTGCTAAAAAAAATGTTGAAATTATTGAGAAAATCCAAAATAGTGAAATAAGAAAAAAATCAAACAATAATTTTTTTTTTCTCACACTATTTTTGAAAAATAAGAAATTACGCGCGTACGCCACTGATTAGGCGAATAGTTAATACCAATAATGAAAAATAACTGCAATCAAATTTACTTTAGTATATTTTTATAAGATTTTTAATCTGTTTAATATCTTACTTCTACGCCACTGGTAGGCGACGCTCTCAAAAGGAAAGATAAATTTTTGTTTTTTGAAAAAAATTATGCAAATGATTTTTAAATTTATTTTAAAGCGCACACAAAAAACCCTATCGCATATTTGTGCACACAAATGCCTAAAATTTTAATTTCAAAACTCGAAAAACAAAAAAAAAATTTTTAATGAGTATTTTTCAAAAAATTTTAAGTAATGCGAAAATATCGCGTAAAAATTAAAATTATTTCGAATTTAATTTTCGCAAATGAAAGGAGACAGACTCAACAGCTGTAAACAGACTTTTTATCAAACTGTATAAAAAACTTACGCATAAAAAAGCAGTATAAAAATAAGTAACTTCTAAGTATACGTGTACTTGTAAATTTTATTAAATTTTTATATTTTTAAATAAATGTTAATAAATATAAAATTTTTATAAATTTTTATTTTGTGCAGACAGAAATGTGCTGCAAAACGGAAAATGCCGTAAATACTGGTTTAATTTGCCAGCGCAAAAATTTAAGAAATATAAAATTGTTATTAATTTTACTTTGTGCAGACACGTAATGTGCTGCGAAACGGAAAATGCCGTCAATACTGGATTAATTTTATATGTGCAAAAATATTAAAGAAAATGCTTACAATATCTTGCTAAATTAACTCAAATATGCAAATTTTTAGCAATAAAATTACGCAAAAAATATATAAAAAAAAAAACGACACAAATGGTTTTACTCTTTCTTCTCAATTAAGCGACGTTACCACGCGTTTTTTAGGCTCGAAGACCATGTTGGGGGGTGATATCCATAGGTCTGACAGGGAGGTTTCGATATATATATTAGTGGACTGCGACTTACTTAGACTCGATGGTGTTGTCTAATGATGAAAGGGGCCCCTGTTCCAGAGAAATCCATATTTCGGCACATCCGCGAAGTATTTTCAAGCTTTTTAGAGTTTTTGTAAGATAAAGCCACCGTGTAACCCGCGGTAATATTTATCGATTATAATGTTAAACAATCGTACACATAACTTAATACTTATTTTATATTATTACTGCATTTTTTACGTTTCGTATCGTTTTCACGAATACCGTATCTGTGCGTTATCTCAGCGCACAAGTTTGCTTCAATTCTTGACTGAATACCTTTTTGTACTAATTGTCCTGCTAACGGACATCTTTTTTAATTAATTATCATTCCGCCTGAGGGCGGTTGCTTACAGCGTGAAAAATCGATTATAGATTTCTGATTATTATTTTATAAATCCATAATCCAGTGCCGTAGATAACTAACATTAACTAAACCATAAATAATAATAAAATAAATTTAAATTGACTAAATTTAAATTCTATGCTAGGAACTGAGTCCAAACACATACCAATTAAAAAATTTGATTGAGCGCAAAAAATCAAAATTTATTAGTAATTAAGTAATACACTCTTTTTATATATATATATATATATATATATATATATATATATATATATACACGGTGTCCCACGGTAGACAAATCAGTCAAATTGTGGCGTTATTATCATAATATAATAAATATATTTTTTACCAGTCAATATAGACCTAGTTACCTTCAATTTACGCCAGAAAAAAGTGTTGTACTTTTTTCTGTTTTTAGACTAGAGCAACAAACAGAATTTTTTTTTAGCATAATAACATTATTTAACGCCAAAATTTAAAAAAATAATATCATTTCTTTATCATATGATAGTTTTTTTTTACTAAAAACAATCGTTTTCTATTTAAATTTTTAATTTTAGAAAACGGTAAAAAATGGTAAGTGCATTATGGAATGACCCCGCTAATGTAAAAGAGAGGATGCTATGAAAATAAATGTTTGCAAATATGACGTTCACGATAAAAATAAAGTCAAATCTAATGTTATAAATTAGATTTTTACTTAGACTTAGTAAGGACCTTGTGGACTAGGGTATTTTATACTACAGAGTCTATTACTTAATTACCAATAAATTTTGATTTTTTGCGCTCAATCAAATTTTTTAATTGGTATGATTGGATTAATCTTAGATTAAAAACCTATTGGACAACTTATGATAAAACATGTTTTATAATTATGAGATTTTAAAAAACATAATTAATTAGCTTGTAAAGAACCCCCTTCCCTCGCAGTTGCATGAAGTTGCAGCTGGTTCATATTAGCAGGGCCGGATTCAGGGGGGTGCAGGGGGTACAGATTACCCGGGGCCCGGGCTCGAAGGGGGCCCGGCGACAGAAGTTTTTAATAAACAGTTTATTTATATTCCCCCAGATCGATAAGGCGTCAAAATGAGCAAATAAGTAGATCTCGTTCCAAATGGGAAATAGAAAAAATTTCGCCGCAGCAGCGCTTAAGCCTTTTTGGATTTTTGTAAAAAATAATAGTGCACTGTTACTAGTGTTTTAAAATTTGTAAAAAAATTCGCCCGCGGCGCTAGGGCTAATTTACCTACGTATTTTTTTTAGTTCAAGCTTGCAAAAGCTTAAAATTTGTAAAATAATTGCCTGCGGCGCCAGAGCTATCAAAATTGAAAAAAATTTCGCCTGCGGCGCTAAGACTTTATTATTTTTTACATACTTAAGCTTGCTGAACTATGAAAATAAAACAGTCAGAAATTAACATAATTTGGAAAAATTTTCGACTGCGGCGCTTAGTTAATGAATGGGGGCGCCGCTTCGGCCCTCAGTGCCTTAGCTGCAGGCCTGCATGGGACAATTATGTTTTGAAGAAATGGGGGCCCGAGTAAAAAGTTGCACCGGGGCCCGGGCTGGCTCTGTCCGGCCCTGCATAATAGGGTCACTTCATCTAGTCCTACTTCGTGCTTTTGTTCTTAGTCGTTTGTTTTGTTTTTTTGAACCAAACCAGACCAAAATTAGACCAAATACAGAAGAACAAAGGAAAAAAACTGTCATATTATGGGCAATTTAGTCAATTAATTTATTGTTATATAATTAATTACGTACATTTTGGTTGGAATTAAAAGTTAAATGATACTAAGAATAATTCTCATAAGTTAAAATATCAAATTGATTGTTATTATTAATATTATTTATTAATATGCGAAACGTAAGACGTATTTATATTTGAATTAATTAACTCATCATTGTGTCAAATTCCATACATCTACAAAATATTACGCCTTTCTAGAATATTTTCAGTGTTATTAGAATTGTTTTGTACAATATTTTAAATAAATCCATGTTAGTCCTTAAGTTTTCCCAAATCATTCCAGTTCTGATGAAAAAAGGTCAAAATTACGCATCTAACTTCAGAGAATCATGGGAATATAAATGCCATTTCACAAAATCTATTATTAGCAAATAATTCTAATTCTTTGCGAGTCTTCCACGATTCAAATGGATTCAAATCAAGCAGCAAGTTAATATGTATCTGCATTGATCCTCTCCCCCACATCGTCCTACATAAGAAGCCCCCATTTTTAACACGATAAAGCAATTTAATTTTGTTTAGATGTCTGAGTCTGTCTGTGTATCTATCTGTCTTTTTGTAAAGTAGTTAGTCATAGTCGTTTCGTAAATGTTCAAAAGTTCTCCCATCCTCCTGAATACACATAAAAAGCCTACTTTCAAAATTATGTCTGACTCGTTGAAGCTTTACCGGTGTTATTTCGTTAAATGCTTCAACGATTCTTTGATGCATATTTTGAGGAGTGGTGGGAGCTTGTCGGTAAACCCTGTCCTTTACAAATCCCCACAAAAAAATCACACGGGGTTAAATCGGGTGATCTTGCTGGCCAGGCAATTTGACCACCACGACCTATCCAAGTATTATAAGTTCATCCAAAAAAGTCCTCACCTCATGAAAAAAATGAGCAGGAGCCCCATCCTGCATAAAAATTATGTCATTTCGCAAATTTAGTGGTACGTCTTCTAAAAGTTCCGGTAATTCATCACGCAAAAATTTAGGTACATGATTCCCATTTAGATGCCAATTAAAAAAGTAAGGTCCAATAATCGAATCCCCCAGTACCCCTCCCCAAACATTTAAAGACCAAATCCGCTGGTTGTCAACATGCCTAACCCAATGCGGATTTTCAACAGACCAATAATGCATGTTATGCCTGTTGACAACTCCATTGCTTTTAAATGTAGATTCGTCACTAAACAAAATTTTGGTAGAAAAGTCCTCGTCATCCCCCTGTTAATTCCAAAAGCTCATCACAAAATCTAACCCTATTTTCAAAATCCCTCCCATGTAACTCTTGATTAAGACATAATTTATACGGATGTAATTTAGAATTTTTAATAACCCTACTAACTGATGTGCGTGATAAATGATGTTCCCTTGCGATTATCCTTGTAGCCGTGTGGGGATCATTGATAACTGCTTCTTGAATTATAGTTATAGTTTCAGGATCTTTGGTTACTGGACTTTCGCAAACTTTTTTTATGTCCCTCACTCCTCCAGTACCCAAAAATAAATTAACAATTCTTCGTACGCTAAAGTAACTAATACTATCATCG
>CAUEHQ010000242.1:0-19059 GCA_958510825.1 Brachypterus glaber | reverse complement strand
AAGTCACCCCCCCCTCTTAACTTTTGAACGAGTTTAGATATCGACTTCAAATTTAGAACTCTTAAATAAGACAACTTAAACTATCTTTAAGCATATATTTGATACTTTTAGCTCTTAAAATGTGGGCAGGGGGGGGCATGGGGCGACATTTTTTAAATAGAAAGGTGGGTCGTGTGATACATCATTTTAAAGCTTATAAAATTCTCCATTTAACTGTATATTTTTTATTCATTTTTTTTTGTGTTTAAAATACGGTTGAAAATGGGTATTTTTGTCAAAATTTCTCTAAAAAATCCAAACATTTTTTTAAAAATGCCTAATTTCATAATGAAAAAAAGTAAATTATACTTTTCAACTAATTTTAGTTGATATAAATAAAAACTAACAAAAAAAAACTTAAAAATTTATTTTTTTAGCACAAAAAACTAAAAAATCAAAACCTTAAAAAACATGTTTAAAAAAATTTAAAATATATGGTTATATAGAGAATTTTAAAGGCTTTAAAATAATGTATCATACGACACCCCTTTCCATTAAAAAAAAATTCCCCCCATGCCCCCCTGCCCACATTTTAAGAGATAAAAGTATCAAATATATGCTTAAAGATAGTTTAAGTTGTCTTATTTAAGAGTTCTAAATTTGAAAACGATATCTCAACTCGTTCAAAAGTTAAAAGGGGGGGGTGACTTTTGGAATGCACTGTATATATATCTGAAAAGTCAGGGGGGGCGACGGCCTCCCTGCCCCCTCGGGGCGCTCATGCAGTCTAGTATGGTGTAAAACAGCTACTAGTAGTTAAGGTCACAAAACAACTATAAAGTAAATAAATAAATAATTTACCATTTACATGCAAATGTACGTACCACATATTTCAATTCTTGGTTTGACCTTATTCTTAATATACATGAACCTAATATTTAAAGTTAAAAGGAAAAATAAGATGGTACATTAGGGTGGTCTATTTTTTTATATTGCCAAAACCAGCCCTAGTGTTTGTGATTTTATAAAATTTAAAAACCTTGATATCTTTATTTTTTCTTTTTGAGTATAAGAATAAGTTTATATAGATTTGCAGGTCTAGGCGGGTTTGTGCGGACTTGTGAAGTGGGAGCATAGACCGGACTTAAAACGTATTAAAACGGACGACCGGGTTTGGCTTGTGCGGTGTTTGCAGACTTGGGCGGGTGTAACCTAACAAAACCTTATTTGTGAAGACTTGGGCCGGTATAGATTTGCAGCTCTGGGCGGATTTGGGCAGACTTGTGAAGCGGGTGCGAACTTAAAACATATTAAAACGCCCTTGAGCGGGTTTGGCGACTTCTATGCGTTTTAAGTCCGCGCAAATCCGGTTTGACAGCAAATATTCATACCCTCACAGACCCGTCATTTTCAGGAGGGATTACTTTATTAGTCAAAATATTTTTATTTTATTTTTAATTCTCTATTTTTGTGTTCTACTGATGCCAGTAATTACATTTTCAGGAAAAAGTTTCCGACAACGTGTATCTTATTTAGTCCATAGAAGAATCCATACTGGACAAATGCCATACATTTGCACAGCATGTAATAAAAGTTTTCGTTATAAAGTAAGCCAAAGATCACACAAGTGTCCAATGAGCCCTCCTGGATCAGTCGTTCAAATATTAGATGAATCAGATAAAAGAACATCCGTTTCAACAACAGATCAACCAACAATAAATAATCAGTCAACTGACTTAAATCAACAAAATAATGTTAAATGCATTATTTCTGTTGATTTTACAACTGAAAATATAAATTTTATTCCGGAAAATCCTGTAAGCATTATTCATGAGAGTAAAAGTACCGATCTAAGTCAAAATAACATCCACAACATTGAAACTGAATATAATAATTTAAATATACATTCTCCAATTTTTGGAAATAAAGGTAATTACATTACTTGTCTTATAAATAATAGTAAGTACTTAAAAATATAATTGTTATCTATAAAAAGGTCAATGAACCCTGGCCATTTTTAATTTTTAATACCCATGGCCATAAATGTCTAAATGAAGTTATTACTCATATTTGTAAAGCGTTGCAATAAAATACGGGAAACACGTTGCTCACGGTTCCTCTTAAAGGCAAAATCATGAAAAAAATATCCACAAAAAATTACCTTGTGGCATGATTCCTTATCGTTTTCTATTAAAAAAAATGTATTTCTATTAAAAAAAATGTATATACCGGGTGATCCAAAGTTCCCGACCCAATGAGTTTTCTCCGAAACGGTAAAAGTTATCGAAAATATGTTATCGGGTTTTTCGATGGGGTCACCTAAGTAAAAAATTAAGGTGGATTTAAGGTTTTCAGTTTAGTGAAAAAGCCTAGCGATAGTAATTTTTTTAATTTTTAGTGGCATGTATAGGAAAACTAACTTAAACCGAATACTTTAATTTTATGTATTACACTAAGTGTTTAATATACACACAAGCGTTAAGAAGTTATTTTGTAAATAATATTTTTTACCGTAAGTTAAGTTATTTTAAAGGAAAAAACAGGCAGTCGGTGGTTCAGTTGGTTTAGGCAGTAAACAAATTTAACCTCCAAAAATGGTGTGGGTTCAAATCTCAACAGCGGAACTACTTTTTTTATTAATATTATTTAAGTTTTTGTTATTTTTTAATAGTATTAGTATTTTTTGTGGTTTATCAATGTTCTATTAATTTTATTATACAGGGTATTTGTAGATTTTAAAAGAAAATAAATAGTTCAATCGCTTTAAATATAAAATTAAGAATCAATACAATTTAAAATTTTAATTGATCACTAAAATTAAAATAACTTTTGTATTCGGGTTTAGACCATCTAAATGGATTTTTAGTTTCATTTGTAGTAAATTCTCTATATTTTTTTAATGCCTTTTATCGCAAAAAAAGGCCTAAGTGATAACAAATTTTTTTATTAAAATAAATTTTATTAAACCAATCTAATAAGCTATGTTGGAACTTATCACCTTTTTAAAATGCAATCTTTGACAAAAAAAGCCCCAAAACGATGTTAATGTTTTTTTACTAAGAACAGTACGGTCAAAAAATTTCATTGGAAAAAACGGATGACTTTTTTTCTTTATTATATTATTTATAGCGCCTGCGCTAGAATAATATAAATTTTCAAAAATCGTCCTAGACAAAAAATTCTTGGATTAAAATTTGTTTTATTAAAAAATAAGAATTTTTCGTTTTCTTTTTTTATTTTGGCCGTCTCACAGTGGTTTCAAAATGACTTTTTGCGGCCAAAACTCGAAAAAATAGTCGTTATAAGGGTTTCCGGGGTCGCTGATTTCAAATATGAGGTCAAAATTTTAAAATTCAAAATGGCGGATCCATATGGCGGAACTTTTTTTGTTTTTTTTTTGTGCATTTTTTTAAATAGGTAGTCATGGTTCTGCTTGGTTTGTTGAAAACGGATCTGTAATTAAAAGTCAAAAATTCAAAACGGTGGATCCTGAGCAGAATCGATGTTTTAAAATTTTTGAACGATTTTTATGAAAATGATTATTGAGGGTTATTAAGGATCGAGGAATATGGATTTAATATAATAAATCTAAAATTTTAAATGACATATGTCAAATAAGAACTTTTTGCAATTGGTCTATTTTTGCACCAAATTGTGTCAAAAAGTGACATTTTCTTGTACATTTTCAGATTCAGGTGCAAAAAGTCCTTATAAAACAATATATAAAAAAGACACATTGGTAATAGCTTTGCCTTGACAATTTTATTTAAAACAACAAATTACTAATATTAATGATTTTTATATAATTTTGTATTCAATCTAATATAACTTTTGATCCCCCCAACAACTTTTGTATTAAATTGTGTCATAGTTCAAATTCCATAAATAATATTCTCTACACTGTCGCACCATTTATTAATAATATGACTTTTCCACAAAAGTGCATAAAAAACAATATATAGTTAGTTATTCTTCTTAGCCCATTGCTACTTCGCTTGTTTGTATCTTATCTTTTAAACAGGTTGCAGTTCGTTCAGTACAATGGCTTCAGTTCCTTCTCTTTCAAATCCACTTCTGGTATACCTCAAGAATCTAATCTAGGTCCTTTATTATTTTTAATATTTATTAATGGACTATTATTAATCCTCACCTGCTTAAAAAATATGTTTGCAGATGATTTAAAAATCTTCTACGCTATTTTGTGTTTACATGACTGCTACTTATTACAACAACAACTTGAAAGAATTCACTCATGGTGCGAGAAGAATAGACTTAAACTAAATTTAGGTAAATGTAAAGTTGTTACTTATACACGTAAATCGCAACTATTCTTTATAATTATAAAATAAATAATACTACCCTAGAAAGATGTCATGAAATCAAAGACCTTGGAATTATCTTTGACTCTAAGCTAACATTTACATCACATATTGATAGCATTTGTAACTCAGCATCAAAACTCTTGGGGTTTATTATACGAAACACAGCATCATTTACACCTATAAATAGTTTTAAAACGCTCTACTCTAGTTTTATCAGGTCCAAATTGGAGTACGGCGCTCTAATATGGTACCCTACTTACGCAAACCAAAAAAATCAAGTTGAATCAATTCAAAGAAAATTTTTAAAATTGTTAACATACAGGCTAGAAAGAGTATACCCGCCTCAGGGTACTAGTCAAACATTTTTATTAAATAAATATTAAATGTTATCTTTAGATATACGAAGAAAAAATATATATCTCTCGTTTTTATTTAATCTTCTTCACAATAAAATCGATTGCGAATATTTATTTAGTAAAATCAATTTTCTGGTACCACGTGGAAATTTAAGATATACCGAAATATTTTTAAAAAGTCAAGCTAGAACAAATCTCATGTTTAAATCGCCGATTTATATTATGTGCAATAATTTCAATTTATTAAATAACCAAAATATTGATATTAACTTTAGTAAATTAAAACAAATTCTTATCTTAGAAAATCTAATTGTAGATTAAATAAAGTTATTAAGTATATGTATAGTATTATAGATTTGCATATTGTATTTAGTATGTAGTATATTTAATTATTGTAGTATCTTGTATATGTTTATACACTTTGTCCTGTAAATGGTGTATTCTGTTGGACAATAAAGCAATTATTATTATTATTATTATTATTACTTTTTAAGTAAAGGAATGACATGTTGAAACCTTAATTTTAATACCACATATGGGAATATTTAAATAAAAATCTAAAACTTGGTTACAAGGAACATTTACAGTAACTCTTAATTCTAACCTCGATTCTAATCGATGTAATATAAATGTAAAGAAATAATATTTATAAGTACTAATTGTTAGTATTAATAGACCTACCCCACATAAAAGAAAAGTAAATCAACGTTATACGTTATTAGGTTCATGCGGAATACATCTATTAAACAACTAAATAATAACCTAACTAACTTAATTTAATTTAATAGTTTTTCTACTTCATCGTTAATATCAGATACTGATTTTCGCGATACTTTTTTGAATTCTTTCCTCAAACTTGTAGTATATGGATCGGAAGATAATAATAAATTGTGTAAAATGTCTTCGTTGCAAGAGACTCGTGAACATTTTCTGCTATTACATAGACGATAATGTTTAAAATCTTTATTACGAACCTCTTGAGATTCCTCACTTAACTTTCCAATGGGAAGGAACGCTTTTTTGATTATTTGACTACCATGTGTTAAAATTTTGTGTAGTGAGAAGGGCATATAGTACCATTTATAATTTTTAATATAATTATAAACAATTGCAGTCTGAAGAGCATAATTTTCAAAATAAGTAACATCAATTTCTCTACAGGAAGCTAAAGCCCTTAAAATTACTGAAAATCTTTTAATTAAGCTTTTATTGACTGATTTCAACAGTTATTTCAGGATTTTCAAAAAACATTCTGGCAGTATTTCCGTCATTTGTTGTCCCACTTCCTTGTTTAGGAATGTCCACCAGTAACCCAAGCCTTGATTTAAATTCTTGTTGAACGGAATATTTTTTGTTTTTTAACTTTTTCTTTTCTTCCACTGCAGTGGAATTAGGACAGTGCACTGTCCTAATTGACCACTTCTTAATCTCGAGACGGTATGCAATATTTAATACACACTCCATGGTTCTTATCCAAGCATGCAAACTGGATAATCCATACTCAAAATCTTTTGGATTTGTGATTTGTTTTTTTTAACATCCTCGAGATCATTCACATCTGTTGGTTTTGCTTTACAAATAGTATAACAAGCTGCCGAAGAAGTTTCTGTAATAGCCTGGCACACTTTACCACCTATAATCATTAAAACCAGTATACGGCTTACAATAAATTCTATTATTCACAAAAATTTTCGTATCAACTAAATTTATAATTTGATTTTCAATACTATTAATTTCAAATAATGTTTTTTCCGCTTCTTCTTTTGCAAATTCTAATTTTATTGGAGGGCAATTTTTTGTGGAGGATGGGCATGGATTATCCTAAAAAATAACAGATTTATCATATTTTTTAAATAGTTGAAGGGGAACCATCGAAACCATAAAAACTGAATGATCGGTTGCATTTGATTTCGAATTTTTTTGCTTATATATGCTTTGACCAGATGCACCATCACAACCCTATTTTGAGTATAAAGTTAATTTATTACTGTAATCTTTAGTGAAATTTTTTGCCACCAAATCAGTTTTTAAAAGTCTACTCGCCGTATGATCCAATAATTGTTGCAAATTAATTTAAGCCCCATTTTCTAAAATTTCTTAAATCCGCGGATAGCTTTCTTTTTTACATTTTAAAATGTTGTTATAACTTGGATAAATGTCTGCGTTCTTTAATTTGGAAGTAGTGCGAATATAATTATATTGATATTTTGTCAAACGTAAATCAACTAAAAATGCCAATGCCTCTTCATTTTAAATGGTATAGTCTCAGCTGGAATTTCATGAAATTTTGCTGTTCCATTTTGCATAATTTCATGAATAAGATCTGCTTCATCTTTTTTCCCCGCATCTCTTAATCTTCTCTCAAACAGTAATTGCAGGTCATTTAAACTCAAATCAACCTCTCGAGATATTTTGTACCTTTCTTTTTTTCCCCTATCGAGTTATCTCGTCATAAGGTTATTTGGTCTTCCTCCTTTTCCTTTTTCTTTATTATAATCGAGGTTAGTTAAAAGTTACTGTAAATATTCCTTGTAGCCAATTTTCAGCCGTTTCTCCTTAAAGTGTGGAACAAAATATTTGGTAAGTTCATTGCGAACACTTTTAAAACAATCCATCGGAACATTATAATTTTGAGTAATAAAATTTTCCAACGTCTTTAGTTAATTTTTATTCTTACCTATAAGAATATCGGACAATTCTATTATTCATCACAAGTTTATCCATTATAAGAAAAGGAAGCGAATTTCCAATATCTATTAAAGATGACGTAAAGTTAAAAATAAAAAAAAAATCAAAATAACACAATACAAACTTAATTAGTATACTAATACAAAATTAAGCAAACGAATAAAAGTAAAAAATAATAAAAAATAAAATTATGAAAAAAACTGATAAAACTGAAAATAGTTGTAAAATTATATTAACACGTTCACTTTGGTTTCCAACGAAAAACAACTAGTGAATATAACAGAAGAATTTTTATACTTTATATGCTAGAAAAAGGCTTAACTAATGGAAGGGATAATTACAAAAATAAAAAAAAAGATTAAGCTTATTTACAAAGTCTGGATTAAAACAATAAGGGGGTTAATCAGATACCTAAAATAAAGTGGATTAAATCTGCAAGGTCTTTCTGGTCATTAACTAACTACGGATTGGCTTTAATTTTGGGCATTTTGTTTCTTTTTATATTTATTCTATGATGGGTAATATTCAAAAAGAAAGGTATGCAGAGTTTTAATGTGATAAAACTCTTTTAAAAACACTAAAAAACTATGCGGGTGCTATTAAAAAAAAGTTTGGGGTGGTTCCAAGAAGGTGAATGTAATGAGGGGTGTGTTTTGGTGAGGGATTGAAAAGTACTTTTGATCCATTTAATATTTGTTTAATTAACTTTATATCATTTAAAATTATACTGTATTTTTTTCATGCACGGTTGTGAAAAAGTCATATTATTAATAAATGGTGCTGCTGTGTAGAGAATATTACTTATGGAATTTAAACTATATATATTATGACACAATTTAATACAAAAATTGTTGGGGGGTTGATCTGGGTCAAAAGTTATATTAGATTGAATACAAAATTTTATAAAAATCATTAATGTTAGTAATTTGTGTTTTAAATAAACTTGTCAAGCTATTACCAATGTGTCTTTTTTATATATTGTTTTATAAGGAATTTTTGCACCTGAATCTGAAAATGTACAAGAAAATGTCACTTTTTGACACAATTTGGTGCAAGACCAATTGCAAAAAGTGCTTATTTGACATATGTCATTTAAAATTTTAGATTTATTATATTAAATCCATATTTCTCGATCCTTAATCACCCCCAATAATCATTTTCATAAAAATCGTTCAAAAAATTTAAAAAATAGATTCTACTCTGGATCCGCCATTTTGAATTGTTGACTTTTAATGACAGATCCGTTTTCAACAACCTAGCAGAACCATGATTACCTATTTAAAAAAAAAATGCACAAAAAAACCAAAAAGTTTCGCCATCTTGGATCCGCCATTTTGAATTTTAAAATTTTGACCTCATATTTGAAATCAGCGACCCCGAAAACGAAAAATGTCATTTTGAAAGCACTGTGCTATCTGATGTCACGTTTTTGTAGAAAGGATAACTCAAGAACGAATAATCTGTTAGACTTGAAATTTTCAGGAAAAATCAAGTTCTACGAGGGAAAGATCACTATTTTTTTTGAAAGTAATCCCCCCAAAAACAAAAAAGTTATGGGGGGTTAAGCTTTTAAAAGAATCGAAAAAAGAAAGAAAATTCCGATAAACGTATTTTTTTTCGTTATTTTTTTGAAAATTATTTTTTTTTAAGTATTTGGGAAATGCAATATACCATTTACTGTAGATAATATATAATGGAATGCGTAGCATTACAAATCTTCGCGGCTTATTTTATCTTAATTTAGTACTGTCGTCTAGAAGAATTTTCTCTTTCGGGTTTGGACTTTTTCGGGTTTCGTATTGATGGAATTAATACCAAAATCAACAATCCACGAAGAAGATAATTCTTCTACACGGCACTTCTAAAATAAGATGAAAAAAGTATATTTGCTAAAAAGGGTTTTAGGGTAGTAAATAAACAAGCAATTAAAAAAAAAGATCGTTTTTTGAAAAACTATAGACAGACAGACTTACAGACAGATAGACAGACAGACAGAAAGACAAACGAACCGGCATTTCTAAAGTTTTTTATTTTTACCAAAAATTTGACCCGTTTCAAAAAAATTGAAAGTGCTATTTATCCTGGATCACTATAATGTGCAAAACCCATTTTATTTATTTCTAATAGGCTTTAAAAAAAAAATAAATCTGGAAATCTATGTTTTACAAAACCGGGCTGTAGCGAAAAAGATTTAGTGGGGGGGGGGGAGAAGGTCAAAAATCACAACTTTTGTTAGTCTAAAATTACAACTTTAAGAACGTCGAAAAAAAAGTTTATGACTAAAAAAAAAACGTTCCCACTTCTGCTAGAATTAAAACTTTTATATTTTTAACCCATGAAATATGCAATTTTTTCTAATTTCAAGATTCACTACTGCTAAAGTTACAGGGCCGTAGCGAAGAAGATTTAGTAGGGGGGGAGAAGGTAAAAAATCACAATTATTTTAGTCTAAAATTACAACTTTTATTCCCTAGACAAAAAAGTTGATGACTAAAAAAAGAACGTTTCCACTACAGCTAAAATTACAACTTTTTTATTTTTAACATGTTGACTGCCAAATACGAGATAATTCTTAGTCGACAGTATTTGCTGGAGGCTCACTACGAGAATACTTGTTTTAACAGTATTAATTTACCCAACATGGTGTCAGCGAACAGACAACTAATTTCCCCTTGGCAGTGAACGTGTTAACCCATAAAATATTCAACCTTTTCTAATTTTAAAACAGGTGCGTGTGGTACCTCCTATTCCCCCTATCACTGCCCTGGCTCTGCGCCACTTCTATTTTTTTATTCTGAAAAAATAGGGCGGTAATCTACTCAGCTTAATAAACAACTTTGGGGGATAAGACCTCTAAAATAAAAAAAACACAGAACTCTAGGCATCCTAATGAACCGTCAACATAATTTTAAATTTTAAAATTTTAACACCACTAAAGTTAAAAAAAATTTAATTTCGGGCTTAGACCATGTATATGGATTATTGGTTGTGATATTAAATCCATTAACAAGGTTTAGACCCGAAAGAGAAAATTCTTCTATACGACACTCCTAAAACAAATGAAATAAAGAAAAAAAGACACCGGTTTTTTCTTATGAAATTTGTTGTCCGTACTGTTCTAGGTAAAAAACATTAACACCGTTTTGGGGCACTTGGATTTTTTTAAAAGAATGCTTTTTAAAAAGGTAATAAGTTCCAAATATAGATCTTATTAGGTTTGTTTAAGAAAATTTATTTCAATGAAAAAATTATGTGTTAGGCCTTTTTTGCGTTAAAATGCATTAAAAAATAAAGAGAATTTATTACAAATAAAACTAACAACCCATCTACACGGTCTAAACCCTAAAGTGAAAGTTCTTTTAATTTTAGTGGTCAATTAAAATTTTAAATTGTGTTGACTCTTAATTTTATATTTAAAACGATTGAATTGTGTTTTTAAATCTACAAATACCCTGTGTAATAAAATTAATAAACAAAAAAAAATAATACTATTAAAAAAAATAACAAAAACTTATACAATATTAATACAAAAATGTAATTCCGCTGTTGAGATTTGAACCCAGACCATTTTTAAGGATTGAATTTGTTTACTGTCTAAATTAACTGAACAACTGACTGTTAGTTTTTTCGTTTTACTATTTCGGAGAAAACTGATTGGGTCGGGAACTTTGGATCACCCGGTACAAAAAAACTATCGGTTAGATTTTTCTAATCAATTTTTTTCTAATCAATTCAAAAAGGGAAAAATATTAAAATTAATAAAAAAACATTTTTAAGAAAAAGCTTTTATTTAAGTGCACTTAAAAGAAGAAAATAAATTTTAAAGTAAATCTATCGGCAAGCTTTTAAATCATATAAAATTGTATAATGTAACAAAATAATGGGTTTGATTTACTTGAAAATTTATTTTCTTCTTTTAAGAGAACTTAAATAAAAGCTTGTTCTTAAAAATGTTTTTTTACTATTAATTTATTTTTTCTTTTTTAGTCTTAAAAATTTTGTAGGATATTTTCATTAGAGATAATACTTTTATTCTAAGTGGGTGAAACAGAGGGGGTAAACTTAGCCTTATACGATGGGGAGATAAGAGGGCATGTAAAATATATTTTAAAATTTTATTATCACTGGATGAGTATGTAACCTAATTTTAGTTTTAAATTATCTCATGTGGGTAAAAAAATTATTTTTTTAATTTTAGGGGTGGAGGGATTGGGGGCCAATTTTTATATAAAATTATTTTGTCAACCGAGTTAAGAAAGTGTACCAAATTTTAACTATCTAAGTATATTCTAAGTGGATAAAACAGAGAGGGGGTTGACTTAGCCTTATGTGGAGACGAGGAGGGATGTAAAATTTATTGTAAAATTTTATTATCACTAAATGAGTATGTAACCTAATTTAAGTTTTAAATTATCTTGTGTGGGTAATTTTTTTTATTTTAGGGGTGGGGGTAATTTTTATATAAAATTGTATTGTCAGAGTTAAGCATGTGTACCAAATGTTAGCTTTTTAAGTATATTTTAAGTGGTCGAAGAACCCTTTGGCAGATTTGCTCTAAACAAACATACTAACAAACATTGCACGTTAAATAAAAGCTTGTAAGAAAGGTTCCATTTTATATAGAGGACTTTCAGAATGAAATTAAATAGTTGTTCTCATAATATTCTATGTTGAATTCGAATCTGTTAATAGAATTATTCCATAACTCGGAATTTTTCAAAAAAATGAAATCAAAGAATGTTTTGGTTTTTTTCAAAGCTTTGACTTTTTTTTCTGCTTTATTTCTTGCAAGCGACAAGCGGCATTAAAATTCTGAATTAATATTCCAACTCTGCATTAAATTTTTCCTTGAAAAAATGTTTTTAACCCGTATGTCAAAAACATTTTATGTTAATTTATGGTAATATTGATACTATTTACCCGACTGTCAAGCAAAAATTCCAACCTTGATTTTACCAATTTTTCAAAAAAAAACATAATTTAATTATAATATACTGCTGTCAACAAAATAATACTCTTCCCTCTAGGCAAAGGTTAATTAAAATCAAAAACAAACAAAAAAACAAAATGAAAAAAAGGTGAAGAACTCTTTTGGAAACCAAATGAATCTTAATTTGAGGTCAAAATAGCACATCAGCCTATTAGTTTTGGAGGTACCCTCAAATAACTTTATACTCGTTATACTCGAAAATAACGTTTTTTGTGTTTATATCCAACTAATCGTATGAGGTGCTATTTTGACCACCTCAGATTCAGCGCCTCAAAATGCATAGGACTACAATGGTGTCGGAAAAAAATCTTGGCTTTTCTTTTTCTGTGGCTACATGTGGGCCATAGAATAGAATAGAATAGAATAGAAAAGAATAGAATAGAGTAGAGTAGAGTAGAATAGAATAGAATTGAATTGTAACTGAACTGAACTGAACTGAACTGAACTGAACTGAACTGTACTGAACTGAACTGAACTGAACTGAACTGAACTGAACTGAACTGAACTGAACAGAACTGAACTGAAATGAACTGTACTAAACTGAACTGAATCGATCTTGTTCTTGATTTACATAAATTAGTTATCTGCAATTTGCGATTTAGATGGTTTACTTATAAGCTACGCTGATTAGACCAGGCGGTATCTGTTTTGAGATGGGTGAATCGTATACCGTTCGATATTTTTGGATGAATGGGTCCAGAATATCACTAAAAATGATAATTTCACTATGCGCATAAAATCAACCCTGTGCGTAACTTTTTATATAACAAAATGTTGCAAAATCGAGAAAAATTTTTTTCTCCTTTTCGTGCATATATCTCTGGAACTGTCATTTCAGACAAATATTGAGAAGGAAAAAAGTTTTGCAATTGAATTTTATATATAATAAAATTAGTTGCAAATAGAAAAAATAATTATTATTATTATTGAAAAAATAGTAAAAATTACAAAAAAGGGTTAGAAAAATCGAGTTTTTTTTGGGATTTTTTTTCGGATACTTAAAGTATACGTAGGACCTTCAAAATTGGTACAAGAAAATTTTATGGTGTGCTAAATCATCACACCAAATTTCATCAAAATCGGTCTGATAGTTTTTGCACAATAATTTTGCAATACGGATTAAAAAAAAAAATGCAAATTTTCAAAATCATACAAAATTGAACATAAAGCCCTTAGATACTTGAATTTAAACACATATAGAACTCAAACTTTCAAATGATTTTTGAAAAATTAAAGTCCGTTAATTAGGAGAGCCTAGGCAATTGTTTAAACATTTATCGAATTTTTGCGCTTATAAACAATTAGAATAACTTTATGAATTTTCAATGAATTTGTTCTTTTTTTAATATATATTGAAATACTCGAAAAGACGCTTTCTTAAAAAAAAAATATGATGATTCGTTCATTAGTTTCGAAGTTTCGAAGCCATTTGAACTGAAACTGAAACCTAGATGGACACCTGGCGCAAAAAAAACTGTATATAGTATTTTTATAGGGCTTAAAAAAGGCTTTTATGCTAAAAAAACATTTTATTGATTTAAACGCTAATATCTCGAATGCAATGTATTTTAGGAAAAAATTGTTTAAACATTTTTTTCACAATTTTAAAATATCTTTTATATAAGTGCTTAATTAATAACATACAATAATAATTAACTTATTTATAAAAGAACTATTAAATTACAATAAGAAACGATATGAAAAAACGGCTAATAGATATCACTTTTCGTCGATTTCACGCGAACTTGAGTTTTTTTAATTAACATTTTAACAAGGTCGCACATGATCGTAAGTATTGCAAATTAATGTCTGGTAAGTACTCGGAATAACAAAGAGTAAAATTATTTAAGAACCGCCACACTTGACATCGACCCCCTCCGATTTGGCTGATTTTTGGTGGGCATGTTACCCACTCCGAGAGTAGTCAAAAGCCAAAATATTAGGTCTCGCAAAAATTTATTGGCTAAACTGTAGCCATTTTTCTTTTTTTTTTAAATTTTTGACTTGAATTTGGGTATTTTTGATTACGCAGGTGTTTTTTGAACTAAAAGGCTGAAATTTGGGTTTCTAGTGTAAAATCGACCAAGGAACAATAACATGGTCTCAGATTTGATCTACGACAAATATCTCCAAAAATATGGGTCAAAAACTTTCAAAATTTACCAAAAAAGTACCAAATCTTGGGGACATGGTCAAAAAATGTTGTAGTGAAGTGGTATTTTTAAAATTTTTAAATAAGAAACGAAATTATGACAAAAGAGTCGGTTATATGAATGATTTTATTTTTTATGAGAAATAAATTTAAAAAATCGTTTTTGATGTGAGACTGGATTATTTTTGCTTAAAATCAAAAATAGGCTAAGGGAACAGACACTTCAGAAACTTAAATAATGGCAGAAAAGGCAAGGAGATTTTTGGAAAAGCTGATAAACATCAAAAAATGGCCGCATCATGAAAATGGAAGAAGGGTGATATTTTGCAAAAATTGCAGAATTTTATGGCCTATAGCAAAATATAAATTGAAGGGAAAAATTAATTTTTTTTTTTTCAAAAATGTTGGTATGTTTTTCTCATGTTATTTTTTGTAGATTTGTAAAGTATGAAATCGTATTTAAATTTTTTTTGGAAATTATAAGTGTTTTTTGTTGAATTTTTGGTTTTTTAATTTTAATTATATTACAATGGTAGAATTTTTTGTCTTTAAAATAAAGTATAAAAATACGATTTGATACTTGGGAAATATTTTTTCAACAGTATTTTTTCTTTGTCAGGTTAGGTTTAGAGTATTTGATAATTTTGATTTGAACTGGACGGAAAGAAAATATATATTTAGTTTTATTCATTAGCGTGTACCTTATTTTATTTAATGGAATAATTTTTCACGATTTTTTATTTTTTCGATATTTTTTTTAGCGTACTTAAAGAAAAACGTAATTATTTTTTTTTAGATTTGTATTTTATTATTTTTTTTTTTTTAAATGATATTTTTCTTAAAGCGTACAATAATTATAATTATACTCAGATTTTTTTTTTTTACTTTTAGGAACTTTTTAGTATGATTTATTTTTTTCATTAAATAGTAGAATTTTTTTTTAAGTAATATTTTTTTTTTTTTAATAAATATTTTTTTTATTTTATTATATTTTTTTGGGAAATTTAAATTTGATATTTTATTATTAACGTATATCTACAGCATAATTTTTTATCTTTTATTCTAAGGGTTATAATTCATTAAATTTTTCTTGAAAACTAAATTTTAAATTTTATTTTATAGAAATATTTATTTTTTTTTATTAAAGTGTACCTAGTATGATTTTTTTTTAACGATTATCATGTATTAATTATTTTTTTAAACTGGAATTTGATTGTTATTTTAATGGAAACAGAAATATTTTATGTTTTTTAGCGTAATTTAGTGTGAAAATTTAATCAAAATGTTTAAAAATTACCAAAAAATATCGGGGTTTTATATGTAAGGAATGCCTACTTGGTTGTAGTTTAAATATTTTGAAAAATGTGTACTTAGTTGATTTATGATTTTTTTTTATAAATTGTAAGAACCACTTTATGGTAATTTTGTAATGTTGCTTTCAGTGTATAGGAAATACGTAAGTCTCTCTTCACCCACAGGTGCACGCTGGGTCTTTGAAAGTGTTTATGTAATAAAAATTAATAGTGTTTACGATTTTAAAATTTAATGGTTTATTTTGTGACTTCGTTTTTTTATCTTAGTATATTTATAAAACAATTTTATCTATCTTATGGGAGATGTGAATAATCAGTTTATAAAAAAAAGTATTTATTCGTATGGGATTAGCTACCCCAAACGTGATGAGTATTTTTTTGTTATCTTCTCAGACTTTTATTTTCTTTCGAAATTATATTTTATTTTTTTTAATTTCAGTTTATAGTTTTTTAAAAATAATTTTAAGTTAAAGCGAATTTGTTTAGTTTAGTCTGAGAAAACCTACAGTTTTATGGAAAAATACCGTTTGTTCAGTACTGGCCAAACTGAACGTAACTATATTTTTCTCCGTGTACTTATTTTATTTTTTTTATGGAATTTGCAGTTTTATCGTTGGTTAATATGAATTTATTTTGTTTAGGCAAGATATTTATTGCACAAAGAAATAGATAGTCACATATGTTGCTTTCCCATTTAAATGTTTGTAAAAATAGGAAAAGCCAGTTTTATTTTATGAAAATTATAACAAAAATAATTTTCTGTGGACTAAGGTTAAAAAGTTGTATTGGTTTGAAAATATATTTGAGTAACAGTTATTTTTTGTGAAAAAACTAAGGTTAGAGGTTACTAAAGGTTTTAAAGGTCCAGTTCAAAAATAAATTAAGGCAGCAAGTTATATATTATTAAATTTATTTTGGTTGAGTATATTAAAATACTAGTAATGTTTTTTAATGAAAGATACAATTTTTGGTGTAATGGGTAATACATATGTATAAACAAAATGAAGTTCAATAATGAGTTATGTTTTTGTTTTTTAGTATTTTTGGTGAATTCGAAATATATAAAAGGTGTGCGTATATCGCATATATGTAACTAATAATAAATATATTTATTAAGCTTTTACTTTCAGAAGGCTAACGTAGTCTTTCTGCCTATAGTAATATAGAGTGTAAATAAAATAAAATATCGGAAAGGTTTCAGGAAAGTTATTACAATAACTTGAGAACAGCCTACAATGTAGGATGATTTTTTATTATAATTTACGTAAAAGTTTGGAATATATGAGGATTATGAGGGTTATGTTATGTAAAAATAATTAACCAGTTGGTAAAAAAGCGTAATATATCGTAAAACAGCTTAACGTAGTTTAAAGTAAGCCAAATAAATTTATTCTGTCTCAAAGCATTTATATGATAACTTGAGAACGCCTGCGATTCATTGCAATGTAGGTTTATTTTTATTGGGATTTATCTTGGAATTTACGTAGAAAGTTAGGATATTAGAGGGATACGTTACGTAAAGTTAAATATCGAGTTGGGAGTATAATATATTGACGTATTATATTAAAGGTCCGAGAAATTGGTGTTATAATAAGTAACACTTGGTTGTTACATGAAAAGTTTGGACTTAGTCCTTTATGTTTTTAAATTTGCTACTTAAGCAAAAGTGGAAGTTATAAAATGGTGCAGATTTGGAGTTTTTGAAAATTTTTAAGAAATTTACGAAAATGTGCGCAAAATTTCGCAAATAGTATTACGATAGTACGATTATTAAAATCTGGAAATAGTAAGAAATTTGACAAAAAGTATTACAATTAAGTAAAGACTCAAACTTTAAATCAGGGGGTTAGGTGGTGTTTTTAACACAGAACCAAACAGTCTTGGTTAATTCGCAATAATTTGCAGTTACCAAAGAAAATTTCCATGGAACCTGGTGACAGGAGCCGTGACGTTACCCAAGTGGAGGAATGAATTTTTGTTTTAAAACTAAAAAAAAAGGGGTAGTATTTTATGAAGTATGAAATAGGCACCGATAAATAGTCGACAAATAGTGAGTGGGGTTGGTCGCAATAAATTTTGCGAATACTATAGTATATATTTTTTTTAAATAAATGTAATTAATTATAAAATGAGTTAGAGATTCTCGGAAAAGTAGTAGAAGTTGTATCAATACGAGGGATATTTCGAATATAGTAAGTAACGAATGATTATAAATACTTAGTCCAATAAGTGGCTATATGAATATTGAACTTTATTTTTGTTGAAATATGTAAGGGGTTATTCATTAATGGTATAATTTTTTTTTAAGTGTGCGAAGTTGCAGTTATTAAAGTTGTATAATATTGCATATTATTAACTATATAACTTAGCAAGTTTGTCGATACGTAGTAAAGATTTTTTTTATTGAAGTTTATGGTATAATGAATAAAATAGAGAAGCCTATTGTAAAGTTTATGTAAGTAATAATGTAAATTATTAACTATAAAACGTATAAGGAAGATATAACTTGTTGTTCTTAAAAGTAATGTTTTAGTTGTTCTTATGATTTAGATATAGGTTTTTGGTCTTTGTAATGTGTTTTGAAATTCCAACTTAAGCAAGAACCGAACAGGAAAATGTTACACATTTTCTTTTTGAAAAATGCTTATCATTTTTCAAAAATTAGGGGGAGAGCTATGTTATGATCCGTATAATTTTAAAATTTTATTTTAATATACATAGCCTATAAGATCCAATTCTTAAAAGTAAGCATGAGTAACGTCGGATATTTTCGGGTTTTGTTCGGACCCCTCTAAGTAAAAATCGTTGAACTTTGATAGTGGGGAATTCACACCCAGAAACATTAGCGCGTGTTACCTAAATATGCCTCATTTTAATTTATGGATTTATGAAGAGAATAAATAGAGCTCCAAATTTTAGAGGTGATCATTCTTGAATAGTTTTTTGTCTTGTTAGTTAAAAAGTATCCAGTAGTGTCAAAAGTGAAAATGTAGTTTCTGTGAGAAATAATTTTTGAGAATTATTTTTGAATTAAAAATAGTTTTTAAACTTAGAAAATTTTTGAGACTTGTATTATCCGACATGAAAATAATTGGACACTTATAAATATTGTTAGCATGAACACTGATAGAAATTATGACGTATATTAATTAACTTTGAAAAGTATTTTGTAAAATAATTTGAATGACTTATACGAACCAGTTCTAATATTTACACTAAGAAAAATGTGGACAATAAATTGGGATTTGAAAATGATTGC
>CAUEHQ010000241.1:0-55855 GCA_958510825.1 Brachypterus glaber | reverse complement strand
CGCTTTTTTTGTACATTTCTCATCGCATCCATGTAAATAAATATCATTCTAGCCTGAAGAGTCACTGTCAGACGATTTCCTATTTCCCATGTCGTCTCTGCGGCTCTCGTATGCGAGTTCGCCGGAATCGGACCTGGAACACAGCCCGGGGCCGCCAATAAACTCCGGCATGTCCGGAAACAACTCTGGAGCGATAGGAAGAATGACCAAGGCTAGCTCGGATCCGAGTGTGGTCATGCCGGATAGCCCAAGTGAAGCGTTACCTCCATATCAGGTAAGAATTCGTTTAAACTAAAGTTTACTTTTTTAAGGTATAGTTATTTTAAACCTTCCCGCTTGTAAGCAATCTCGAAATTGCCATAGCAACGTAAGATACGCATGCGTCGTAAGCGAAATGACTAGGCCCAATTTACACAACCGTAAAACGTTGACGTGCCATTAACGAGAACAAAAAAATGGTTTATTCCTCTAAATTATTGGAATAAATGCGATTTTATAAGCAAATTTTGTTTCTACAGGAATACAAAAGTGTTTTTAGCAACAGCTTTATCAATTCTCTTTTTTTACATCAAAACATCATAAAAACAAAGTAAGTAAACAAAAATTATAAATTTTGGTTATGTTGACATTCAAAACAAGCCACATGCTTCAGTGTAAATAGGACTTTGTGGAGTATTTAGCGGCAAATTTAAAATAACTATACCTTGAAAAAATAAACTTTAGGTTAGGATTTTATATCGTAGTAATTTCACGATTCACTCACCGCAGTAATGAGAAGAATCCAGCGCATGCGCACTGATTTTCTCATTTTTGTTTTGACGTATGCCAAAAATTATTTTAAGGTGTTACATTCTTTTGCAGAATTTTACAAAAATGTCTACTTTTTTCTTTGCGAGCTAACAGTTTTTTTTAATTGGCTAAAAGTACTCGCTTTTAATAGTATTTTCGTAAAAAAAAATTGCGGAATATTCATCTGATTCTTAAAATATATCGCCTAAATCCTGAAATATCGTACCTGAAAAATGCCTTCCATTAAAAAAAAAACACCAAACCAGCAAACTATCAAACCAAACCATTGTTAACGTAAACCAACGCCTCCCATTAGAAAAAAAAAACACCAAACCAGCAAACTACCAAACCAAACCATTGTTAACATAAACCAACGCCCCCATTAAAAAAACCAAACAGAAATTCGTGAGTATTTTAACAATCTTTTGCTCGCTTTTGCTATATATTCTAACAAAAAAACTGGATTTTCCGCACCTAATTATATTCAAGACAGTAAGTTTTAGTAATAAAACCAGAAATCAGTGCAAAAATATAGTTCATTTTTGTGGACCTGATGCGCACCGTAGCCCCACTCAAATTAAACTATTTCATAAAACTACAACTGCCTAAACGGAAGCCACTTTTGACATCCGTCAAAACAAAAATAATATTATTTTATAGAAAGAATGTAATAATTTGTAATAATTTTTTCTATGTGTTTTATTTTTTTTCTGTTTTCAGCCAAATTACGACTCCCAATACGGCTTCAGGAGCAACAACCCAACAAACTCCAACACCGACATCCAAACCTCACCTCCCGACACTCCCCTAACAAAAGATCCAACCTACACCCTTTCAAATCCGGATATATCTTCCTCCATCGATCCCCAAAGTCCCTACAGCAAAAGCGGGATTTATTCGACCGAATATCAAAAACCAGACTATCCCAAAATGGATACCAGGAATGATTTTGGACCTCCCAACGGACGGGACTATACTTCGCCTGATAGAAGAGCTGAATTTAATGGAGATGGGAGAAATATGCAGCACAAAAGACAGACGAGTAGCCTACATGGGCCATACAATCATTCCAAAGGGCATAGTATAAGTAATGAGCAAATGGGACAGAATAAAGAGGTGGTATATGGTACGGTGCCTGAGCTACCGCCAAGGGTGGATAGAGCTGCTAAGCCGATGGGTGTACAGACCACTCCAACGAAGATACCTAATGGGTAAGGAACCTAAATAATTTTCCTTTAAATGGATTTTTTTCTATTTTGCTTATATTCACACGCATTTTGCGTGTTCTTTGGCAACGGAATAGTACGGGTAGTAGTGTACGAATGTTATGAAACTAGCTAGTACTTTAATATACTATTAACTATCGTTGAATACAAGAATTTATCAAACTAGATGTCAGCTATATTTGTTACTTTTCATTTCTAACAGTTTCCCCGCCTACCTTTTTAACTTGACCTTAATAAAACAGGTATTTGACTATAGAAATTTTTCTTTTTTCCGATATTTATTTAATAATAAAGAATTCTGTGTCATTTTCTAGGAGATCTGCACATGAACGATTGTTCGGATCAAAAGTCAATCCACAGAATGAAAATTCAGATCCAAATGCCAACGAAAATGGAAACTTTAATAACAAAGCCAGTTCCTTGGAAAGAAGTCAAAATTCCAAATCAGTAAGTATCCAGTTAAAAAAAAAACATTCTAAAACCAAAATTACAATCCATACAGAAAAAAAAAATATGATTTAAGAAAAAAAAAATAGATTTTTTGATTTCTTTGTAAAATTAGTATAACGTAAAAATTCAAATCACATAAATTATTATTTTTATTAATCTTTTTCTCTTTTAGGATTCTCTGTCGAGTTATGACTCGTTCAATAAACAATCCAACCCGAGAATAGGACCAAATGCACACGATGATCTTAAGACAACACTGTCCAAAATCGAGCCCGGTGCTACGAACTTACCAAATAGTGCTTCCAAATATGGTCCTGCTGGTCAAAGATGGGACCAACAAAACTCACACAGGTAACAAATACCACAGTCAAGAAAACAAATGTTGTAATTTTAACTTTAATGAAGAACAGCTGAGATATAATAGTACATTAAAATACTAGTTTCATCATAGACGTTTTTGGTTTAGACTACAAAAAGAAAGACAAAAATATGCATTAGGGGAAATTTAGATTTTTGTGAAAACCATTGGCAAAACTGTAATAAATTTAATTTTTTATAGTTCTTGGCATAAATGTAGTATACTACATTAACTAACTATAGTTAGTTCCAAAACAGATAAGCGATGTTGGTTTGTCCAGTTACCAACCCAAGAAAAAAAAAATTTGCTTATGGGCCCATAAGTAGTTCTGTCAATGAGGTAACCGCTTTCAAAGTGAGTTTAGCAAGTTTGAAAGGAAAGAATAAATAATAAAAATGTTCGCTTACCATGTGAATGTGTTCTTCGTATTCTGGGACGCCCCACACATCATCATTTTGGAAGTAAAAACTAGCCTCACAAACCGGACAGTTGACAGTTATTTCGTATCTCTCCGTCGTGACCGCATGAATCTTGTGTCCAGTCACGTTGTATGCTAGGCAACCAGTTATACAGTGAAATAAATACCTGGTTGCATACTTTAAGTTAATTAACTAAAACTACGTGGAGGTAATTGATCTTTATCAATTTTATTGTTTTTTTTTAGGCATGGTTCAAAAATGGATCTCAAATATGGTTTACCACCCGGCGACCATACCATGGAAAGCAGCCCTAGAAACTCCCGCGAAATGGAAAAGGAAGGCAGCCCCATGGATTCCACTCCACGAGGTTCCGTGGAAAGAGACATGTACCGATATTCTTCCCGAACTCCCGGTAAACAAAACTTACCAGTGAGGGAAACAAAAACAGACTATGGAAAATACAGTAGGAATAATAATAATTTATCCCAAATGGCTCCTCCGGAGTACACCAGGTCCTCCCATCAAGATTTGAGGGAGTCTGCTCTGAGTATCCATCAGGGAAGCCCACTGAGGAACCCTCAAATGCACCATAATGGGTACGATAATTCTATGGCGATGCCTCAGAATGGTAATGGGGGGTACAAACCAGTTCCTCCTCCAAAACCTAAGAATTATAAGCCTCCGTTCAAACAGGGTTACCCTGGAGAAGGTGTAGTACAAACTCCGGTCTACCAACATGGGAAGAGTCACAGCAACCCAGTGGTATGTTTTTATTTTATTTATATACCTAGTTGTAGTTTTATATTGACCAAAAATAAGATAAAAAATTATAAAATTTAAAGAAGGATAAAGGATATTCACGAATCAGTAGATGGTAGCCTTCTATTATTTTTTCTACGACTGCTTTAGAATGTAAGCAAATACATACACTTTTCAAACACAGAATAAATCCATTCTAGCTCTAGATACAGTATGAATATTCCGTATCAAGTGTTAGAATGAGCACATGTTGTGCCATCTCTTGTTTATAAAAGTAAAGCAAACTGTAGCAAAATTAGCAAAAATATATATATTTTACCATGAAACATTGAATAATTTAATTCAATTTAAAGTTTTGCGTTAAAATTACATTTATTAGTTTTTCTTAATATTTGACCAGTTTTTTATCAATTTAGTTCAAAAAATTAAAACTGCTCCATCTATTGTTAAATATTTAAACATGATATCTGTCACAATAATCTGACATAACCTTCAATTTTTGCATTATAATTTGTAAATATGTGCTAAAATTAAATAAAAATCTTTTTTAAGTACTGATTTGATAAAATTATTAAATAACATTAATTGCTTTATTTAAAAATGTGTGTTTTGTTGCATTTACAATGTCGAGTCACAAAAAACATTGTTTTTAACCTTGTCCGCAGTTTAAAGCCATACAGTGTTTCATATTTGCAGTAGAAGAAAAATTATAGTCTACAACACGTATGGAATAGTCATTCCGCGCTCGCGGGACCGTCATACTCGCCTGCCGGCTCGTATGACAAACTTTCCGCTCACGCGGAATATTGTCTATTCCAACTAGTTACAGAATATACTATTCTGCACAGTAGAAACGAGCTTTAGAACTTTTCTATATTATTTTGTTTTTAAAACTGTTTTATTAATTTTAGGATCACCGAAACCAGAACATGAACATGTCTCAGCAGCACAACTATTACTATAACACTCCCCCACACAACTACCTGGCAGATTCTTCTGTGAGGTATCCTGGTGGAGGACACTACGACATGGCACCACCTTACCAGGATTCGCCCAGACGACATCCCAGTATTTCTTATGCTAGCAGAAGTGAAATTACATCGATAAGTAAGTAAAAAATTCATTATTTAATAATGTAAGAATGCGACTTTTCTCTGCTGTAGGGTAAAAGAACTGACACGAAAATAAGTAACTGAAAGTTTTTTTTATGTTGAAATCGATTTTTCTAAATCCGAGATCCGAGAGAGAATATTTCGGTTTCTAAACACTTTTAATATAAAATAAAAATTCTAAATGGAGCTCTCTACAACTACCCTATCTCTATCTCATTTGTCCTACACTTTCCAGCCAACCAAATAAATACTGTATTCGTTTTTCATACAACAAATACAGTATTTATTTGGTTGGCCGGAAAGTGTAGCACTAAGCGGCACGAACGAACATAGCTAATGTGAATCTGTAGAATAAGATAATTCTACTAAAATTTAGATGGCGTCAGTAATTTCTTTAATAAAAATAATATAGTTACATGTTTCGCCCGGCCAAGTAAATATTGTATTTGTTCAACAAAGAACAAATACAGAATTTGTTTGGTTGGGTGGAAGTGGGAGTGTATGTATGTCTTCTATCCTTTTTGGGTAGAACTTTAGTCCCTGTCTAATCTAACGGGAGAAATCGCCATTGTGATTATAACAATAAAAGATTCGTATTCAGCATGAAAAAATGTACTGAAATCAATTATTAGATTTAGTAAAAGAACAATTTAAATGACCAAGGATTCTTTGTATGTCAAACGAAGCAATTATATACCACAAATATTTACTAAATATTAAAAATAGCAAGTTTGGCAGTTAAATTGCTATATCAGCCTTTTCTTTCTAGATATTTTAATACTATTTTGGTATTTTTTAACCTTGATCTGTTCAAAAATGTTCTTAGTCAGAATACATACATCGAAAATCTTTTTGCATCGGATATTTTATTTAATTTTCCATCTTCAGGCAACATGGTCCATCCTCACGAAAATCCATACTCTCTGGACCACCATGGAGGCGATATTCTAGATTCGAGACCTCCAGTCGTGGACCTGCAGGGTTCCAGGGAACAACGAGGCTCCGCGTTCGAGTTGTACAGAAAACCCGTTGGCCACAACATGAGGTAAGTCAAAAAAAAAAGGTTATTTGAAGGAAATGTTTCAATGTTCATGGTTTTTGTTAATGAGATTCAAGGCAAAACGTAAGCGATATTTACAGGTTTCATGTCATAGTCAAAAGAAATCAATTTAGGTTTTAGAAGTTAAAAAATTTAACTGGCTAAGGATCCGTTTGTAAGCCTTGCGAAACAATCATATTGCCCAAATATTTTCTAAAAATGTATCGAATTTATATTATTTTTATTTATTCATTATTTATTTATTTTAATGCAGTGACTAAGTGCAATACAAAAAAGAAGATAAATAAATTATAGGTATTTTACAATAGTATATTGTTTTACTAAGAGGAAAAGTGAAGTTTTTTTACTAGTCTGTAGAATTTACGGACGACACGAAGTGGAGTCCGGAAACTACAGACGAGTAAAAAAAACACATTTTCTCTAAGTGAAACATAGTATTTTTTCTTCAAGCATCCTATATATATTTTTTTAAATATTAATTTTTGAATTTAATTACATACAGTAATAAAGTATGTTTTTTTATTAAAATAGGCCAATAAAACCCTTTCGAAATAAACTTAAACCTTCTTAGCTCATTTTAAATTTTTTTCGTAGGCTAAATCGTACACTTTTCGCGATTTCGATGGTAACTTGTCTAATGTAGCATTTGCAATTTCGGAGAGATTTGTAGGTGTATAAACCATATATTCTTCTTCAATCATTTTTAATCAATTTCACACAAGGTTTTTGCACAGAATCTCGAGTCAATCACCTGTTTACATAACAAACAAACAAGTTTGAAGTATGGCTGTCATCAAAGTCAAAGAGTGCTGCCGCCAGTGGTGGTTTTGCTAACTAACTTTTTTTTACGGCGTACAACAATGAACTCATTTTTTACTGTAAAAAAATAGATCACTTTTAACTAGTGTGTTCAGTTATAAAATATGAACATTTTAGTACGCTTAAAGAAAAATTATATTTATTCTACGTTAAGAGAAGTCATTATTGCGTCTTATGTAAAATCTGAATTGCACTTTTGTACAAAACTGTAGAATTATTTTTATTTTTATCTCACCAGTTTCAAATCTTATTGTGTAGAAATTTAAACTTATAAAACATATTATGCTAACATGAGTCGTTGCAGGTTAAAACGATGCTTTCTACAATTTTGCCTCTAATACTTTTTAACCAAGCTTTATTCTGGATTTTTTATATTCTATTTAGTCCGAACAAGTTACATTTGAAAGCGTTTTATCCTTAAAACCAAAAATTCTTTTCGGAAAATACTAATTTAAAAAATGGCGTCTTAATCAAATTTAAATTTTGAACAAATTAAGACTTGTTGCATAGGTATAACGTTGTACAACATATTTAAGTTATATTATCACGAAGCTTTTTTCAAGCTATGTAAACTAGAAAAGTCGAATAATTTTAATCTTTTTTATATAAAATAGTTCTCCATTTTCATGGTTGGGATCGACATTGTTGGATTTTTTCTTCAATTGGTAATATTAAATACGTATAAAATTAAAGCATGGAATCGTATAGCTATAAGATTTTCTTATTTTTTAGAAATCCACTTAAATTATTTTACCTTGTAACGTATAGGTATAATATTGTCTCATGTCTAGAAGGTTCGCTTAATTAGTTTTGCCTTGAATGCATCGATATGTTTCTTATAGAGAAAATATGAAAAAAATATGTATGTACACTGGTTGCATTTTCCAATATATGTGTTTCGATTATTATTTTCATTATTGTATGTAATTGTAACTCAATTTTTGTAAATATAGGGTACTCTATATGTTGGACTTTTAGTACTTGGTATGTTAGAGTTGATATAGTGTTATTTTTTCTAATATTGTGTTTGAATTTATAATATTTTCAGTTTTTTACTACAGAGCGGTCCAAAAGTCACCCCCCCCCCCTCTTAACTTTTGAACCAGTGGAGATATCGACTTCAAATTTGGAACTTTTAAATAAGACAACTTAAACTATCTTTTAGCATATATTTAATACTTTCAGCTCTTAAAATCTGGCCAGGGGGGCATGGGGGCACATTTTTTTAAATGGAAAGGGGGGTCGTGTAATACATCATTTTAAAGCTTATAAAATTCTCCATTTAACTCCATATTTTAAAATTAAAAAAAAAAAAAATTTGGTTTAAAATGGGGTTGAAAATGGGTATTAATGTCAAAATTCCTCTAAAAAAAAATAATTTTTTTAAAATGCCTAATTTCATCATAAAAAAATGTTAATTATACTTTTAAACTAATTTTAGTTGACATAAATAAAAATTTATTAAAAAAAACTTAAAAAATCGAATGTTTTAGCACAAAAAATTGAAAAATCAAAACCTTAAAAAACATTTTTAAAAAATTTAAAAATCTTAGTTTAAATAGAGAATTTTATAAGCTTTAAAATGATGAATCACACGACCCCCCTTTCTATTTAAAAAAATGTCCGCCCATGTCCCCACATGCCCACATTTTAAGAGCTGAAAATATCAAATATATGCTAAAAGATAGTTTAAGTAGTCTTATTTAAGAGTTCCAAATTTGAAGTCGATATCTCAACTCGTTCAAAAGTTAAAAGGGGGGGGTGACTTTTGGACCGCACTGTATATTAAAGGCATGGACTGATAGCATGAGCCTAAAAAGCTATCTAGTTTATTTTCTAATAGTAAGATACAGTGAGTTAGAAATTGACCTAACAGTGCTAGTGATGTTATGTTAAACTTTGTATGCATGACATTTTTATGATATATAATTTTGTATTATACTACAAACTGTTATGTAACACTACCAGTTTATCTTTATTATTTTTTCTTTGATAAAATGAACAAAAGGTGTAATTTTCCTTATTTAACAAACTAATTAATTTTTCTTATTAACAATTTTACTAATTTTTGGGATTTGTGTCGCATAAAATAGCTTGGCTTTTGCATTTTAATTTATAACCGTTTTAACTTTCAAGTTTAATTTTGCATTATACATAATTAACGATCAAAACTAATAAAAAAAATTAGAATACAGTAAAAAATCATCTTAAATCTAGGTCTTCTTTAAATCTTAAGGTTTACGAAAACCAAAGAGCCTCAATTTTTGTTTATGTTTTGTCACAATAAATTTGGGAATACTAGCAGTGAATTCTTGCGCTAAAGACCACTTTACACGGAGCAATTTGTACGCAAGTTTGATGCTATGCAAGTTTGCTGCCAGATATAGCATGATGACAATTGGACATTGATTTGCCTTTTCACGGAGCAAGTTGTACGCAAGTTTGGTGCTATATATTGCAAGGTAAACAGTGCTGCCAACCAGAGAATTTTGACTTGTCTCTGCGTTTGTTGACAAAAACATAACCTAGCATTTGCTTTTTTAAGGAAGTTTTTTAGTTAGACAGACCGACCTATTATTATTAATAATAATTATTAACATGTCAAGTTGCTACTATATTAGTAAAATAAAACCGATTTAGTAACTTTTTTCCAGGTTGGTACCACGAAAATAACCATAAAACTTGCGTGAAAATCGCCGAAAAATAGAACATGTTCTAAATAATTTGATGGCACGAAAATGGCCTCAAACTTGCCTGAAGGCAATCGCAGTGACTGAATCATTCTTGCAACAAACTTGCATAGCATCAAACTTGCGCACAAATTGCTCCGTGTAAAGTGGCTGGTCTAGCTCTTTGACTCCAGGGGCGCACAATTGTGAGTAAACTTTTATGGTAAAAAGGGTCATAATTTACTTAAGCTTCGTTTATTTCGCAATCGATCGAGTGATCCGAAAGTATGGTACTGCCAAACTCTTTTAAATGTCAGCGATTTCATCGTTTCAAGAAGCTTGATTTTTTTCTGACAGGACAAAAAAAGTATTTTTTTTTTACAACTTTTTAATGTATCCAAACTTTATAATTTCTGTATACAGGGTGATCAGTAACTGCCATGCCAAAATTTAAGAGGTGATTCTACATCCAAAAATAAGAAAAAAAGTTTCCATAAAGGTTGGTCCGAAAATGAGCCCTTAGGGAGCTACGGCCCTTCGAAGATGACATATTGAATTGGGGACAAAAAACAGTATTAATAAAATTTTGATGCTGCAGGGTGATTCTTCATTTAAAACTGAGCATAAAGTACTCTTCACCAAAACACCTAAATTTAATATTAAAGGAGTAATAGCCTTTTAAAAAGTAACGTTTTTGGTGTTACTTCTTAACTGCATTTTTTTAAACAGTTGCTCCATAATACACTATATGACATTTTTTATGTATTTTTACTCAAGAAATCCATATTTTTTACAACAAATCCAAAAAAAGTACACATAAAAAAGCCTAATACATTTTTCCGTCCAGGGATGCCTCTGGATAAATTCAAAAAAATAAATTAACATAAACTTATTGCCCTTATTAATACTAGTATACGTGCAAAAGTTCTTCGCTCTAGCTTAAAGGGTACCAGAGTTATTTATTATTATTATTAATCAAAAACCTTATTTTTATTACAATTCTGAAGGGACCTGTACCTCTCCTAGGGCTCATTTGCGGACCAACCTTTATTGGAATTTTTTTAGTATTTTTGTATGCAGAATCACCTCTTAAATTTTGGCATGCCAGTTATTGATCACCCTGTATAATAAATTCGTTGTAGAAAATAATATGTTTTAAGGCAATGTTCCATTTTTTAATTTTTGTTATCCTTTAGTTTTCCCATATTTAATAGATATTTTATTGATCCAAATAGGTCAAAATGGGCAGAAGTCAAAGGGCTAGAAAACTTGGGACCCCAACAGCTAATTTGAGCCGTATTGTTTTGTAAATTAACGAAGAACAAGCCTGCAGTTCCTTAGGCTTTTTTAGCTTCAAATTTTCGATTTTTCAATTTTTTACTGCTTTTGTTCCTAATTTCGGCCCTAATTCACACAGACCTGGATCTATCCAGATTTTTTCGCTGTATTCGGTTCTAAACAAAAAATTTTTCATTTTAAAGGGGTCAACTAGGGGATCAACCGGCTTTCTACGGATCACAGCCTAATATAGCACAGCAATTAAGCGAAACTAACTCACCTAAACCCAAAACCAAACTAACCAAAGCTCAATCATTTAAGCATACCAAATCAGAAGGATTCAGTACACCAAAATTCCTAAGAAAATTGTCATTTAGACGAAAAAATAAAGACAAAGACAAGGACAAAGATAAAGAAAAAGATAAATCGCCTAAACTAAGCAAAAAACAGCAAATACAGCAAAATGCGATCAACGAAAATCAAGCGTGCAGGGATTATCGAACCAATGAGCCTAAATCAGTTCAGTTCAGCGATCAAAATCATCAGGACCGCGAAAACATGTACTCTAATCGAAAATCTATATTAAATAAGATATACCAAGACAGAGAAAGCCTAAACAGAGAAAAACAACAAATATACCAAGATAGAGAGTCTGTACACCGAGAAAATTGTGTACACCGAGATCGTGAGTCTCCATACCGTACCAAACAGGAGATATATCAAGATAGAGAGGCTTTATATAGAGAAAAACAGAAGTTATATCAAGAGGCATTGCAAAGAGAGAAAGACCTTCTCGCCCAAGGCTTAGCGAAAGGAGATAAACAGCTTATCTATCAAGACAGAAACTCTGTGCAAAGAGAGAAACAACTTATCTACCAAGACAGAAACTCTGTTCAAAGAGAGAAACAACTTATCTACCAAGACCGAAACTCTGTTCAAAGAGAGAAACAACTTATCTACCAAGACCGAAACTCTGTTCAAAGAGAGAAACAACTTATCTACCAAGACAGAGATTCCGTGCAAAGAGAGAAGGAACTTATCTACCACGAAGGAAAACCTATACAAATAGAAAAGGTTATTTATCAAGATAGAGAGAAGATAGATAGAAGTTTGTACCAAGAAAGAGTCAGTTTGATGCGTGAGAAACAAAAAGTCTATCAAGACAAACAAAGTATATATCAAGATAAAAGAACTTTGTATCAAGATTTAAAGAAAGTCAGGGAGGATATGAATAGACTGAATGATAACAAATTATATCAAGACTTTCGGGAAGTAAAGGATGATGTTATTAAATCGAAATTGCAGAGGAATAACAGTTTAAGAGAGAGAATGTATCAAAGTTTTAGAGAAGTCAGGAAAGATATTTCTAGGTTGCCAGATAATAATAAGCTATATCAAAGTTTAAGTCAAGTACGGCAAGATATAAGCAATTTACAAGACAACCAAAAAATCTACGATGACTTTTTGAAGTTAAGAGAAGAAGTTAAAAAGCTACAACTCGAACGGGATTCTCCTAGTCAAGACATAAATAAGAACCCAGAAGATGATCAGAAGTTGTACCAAGACTTCCAAAAACTTCGCGAAGAGGTCAAAAAGATGCAAATTACAAACGAAACGAAAAAACCTACGGATGCTGTACATAAAAACTTGAAAGATTTCACGAAAGCTAGTAAGAGAGACATTACTTCGGCGTATGTAGATTCTGGTGGGGCGAAGTTGGTGAATGAGTATTGGGGAGTCTCTCTGGAAGTTCCCGAAGGAGCCATCCCGAATGGGGAAAGCAGGGAGATTTATTTCGTGGTTTCAGACCCCAGACTGACAAAGAATAATGCTAATGCACCACCTCTGGATCTCGAAAATGGTAATTGGAATTATTACCGTAAATTGGGGTGAATCAAAATTGAGGCTCAAATTATTTTAGGTTGATTCATAACAAAAAAAAAACTATATAATCATTGGGAAAGCTTAATTTAATATTATTTACTAAATATACATATCTTTTTCAAATAGATCGATTCCCGTTCTAGAGTTTTCTTATTACTGGCCCGATTTTATTAAAATATGGAGAGGACCTGTTCCAGTACATAATGCTTCAGAACGATTAATGTCGAAATTTTTAGTATATTCGACGTAAAACTTATATTTCAATTTTTTCCTACGAACTAATTAAAAAAAGGATTAGTTAGGATTAGGCAAACTAGATCTAGGTCTTGAGTTTGTCTTGCTAACTTAAGACCTAGATCTAGTGACCCTAGATAGAAATTTCTAACTGAAAATGGCAATAACTTCAGAAACGGTACTATGCCATTTTGCTTTTTGTTATGATTTACCTTCAACTGGTCACATTTACCCCAAATTACGGTATCCATTTCTTACTGTTATGATATTGAAGGTAGAATAATAGATTTTTATGCAGCAAAGTTTAGTTATAACTGACATTTCTTGGTGTTTGGGTTTTTATTAGCATTTTTTGGTACTTGGTTTTTTATTAACATTTTTTTATTAACACTTCATCGCACTGCTTCATAATAGGTACTTCTTTATGTGAAATCTTAATCTTAATTTCCGAATTAACAGAAATGTCCTCAACTTTAGGGTGTCGAACGTTCACTGCAAAAGTGAGATATAAAAGCAATTTCATATTATTGTTTTAAGTGTTTTTATTTTTATTATATTTTTAAAATTTAAATGGGCTATCCGCAAAGAACTTTTACCTCAAGAAGGTGCATGATGAAATCTACCGTATGCTTTGTTTGAAGCGTGAACCAACTACGGTGAGGGGCTGGTGGGGAGTGACTATTGTTTACACTTAGTACGCGTAAACAGAGAGAAAGAATGTGTAAACTCACAGTCTAATGTCGTAAAATGACTGACAGGGGTACAGTGTTGCCGATTGGAAACATATACTTTGGATATTTTATTGTAAATTTTAATAAACCTTAGTTCTGTATGAGTTTTATATGAACTAGTCGTTTAATTTTAATAGATTTAAATATACTATATTATTAAACATAATTATAGTATACACAATAAAGTTTTTTACATTTTTAATTTAAGTATAATGATTTGAATTCATGATAAGGTGGAAACTACGCAACATCGCTACTAGGTAGCCTGAAAGTCGACTAGCGACATCTGCATTTTACACCACAAAGCTGATCGCGTTTCTGTTAGTAAATAAACAAACAAAAAGATGACACATTCATAAACATTGGTCTGAAATTACTTCTTTAGGTAAAAGTTCTTTGCCTATCCGTAAAGTACATCACTCAAAAATCTCATATTTTAGATGGTTAACCATCAATAAAAATTTAATTCAGTTTTTAACCAAGACTAACGTAAATACGTTAAATTATTAACCTTTTTTGATTTATCTATTTAAGGAAGTATGAAAACGATTTCACTTCTATTTTAAGGTTTTTTAATAATGTTAAACAAATTTTTACATAAAGCCGGAACATCTGGGTAATACACAATACACAGAAATTGTTTAATAAATTAATAAAAATATCAAAATCGGTACGACCTAGTACCAATACTAGAAAATTGACATGTCTTTTAAAGATACAGGCCACAATTGTCGCAAAATAAATATTTCCTTGTACTTCTAAAAGCCATGCCTTTTTTTAAAGATATGAGGCCTGGGGACACTTGATCTAGGTCTTAACCCATTTTGGGCCACCAGACCTAGAGGCAAATCCGTTATAAATAACCTACATTATTTAACTTAAAATAGAGTCTTTATAACTATTAAAGTAAAAAAAAAAAATCTTTTTTTATTTTTAAATCAAATAGTGCACTCAAAGTACAAAGCAATGCAATGGTCGTATAATTAAACTAAATTAAAAAAAAATAATAAAACGATTTTATTCTTAAAAAAAAAATAGTACGATTCTCAAATTAAAAGAAAAACACAGTTATATTTAAATGAAAATTTACTTGTTGACTACGCGTATACGGTGACTTTTAAATCAAGTTTGGAAGAAAATATAACTACAAAAGTAATTATATATCAATTAATTAAAGTTTTTGTATGTCTTATGAAACATAATCAAGATAAATAACACAATAAATCGATATAAAAATGTATTTATTTACGAAAATGCAGACTTATCCCACATAAACTCAAAAAACAGGTGCAGATAACCCTTGTTGCTCCAAGATGAGAAATTTGGTAGGGAAACTTTTAGTCGAATCTTAGAAATAAAACTGTATTTAAGACGTTTGTATAAAAATAATTAGGCTTTACAATTATAGATGTCGCTAATCTCGCTTTAAAAATGTGTACCCAAATGAGTACGGTGGACGAAAATAGGTTAAATTAGTCTTGCTAAACTAAGACCGCCGGGTTGCTGGGCTGCCGGGTTGCCGTACGCCATCTTGCTCCAAGTCCGACAATGGTAATACATCTCCCAGATCTCGCTTAGGCCAAAGTTTTAAAGACTTTTTAATCGAAAATCCCAAAACTAGTTTTGGGATTTTTTTAAATGTGTCTTTTTTAGAAACTCAACAAGTTCATCTGCTCGCCTTTAAACGCCAATGAATTCCAACAATTAAATTTTAAACAAAAACCAAAATAATTACGTATATAGTTTGACGCACGGATCTATGGCTACGGGAAATATGTTTGGAATGAGTGTGCAAGTGTTGTAGGCACGGACGCCTTATAACGCTATTGATGGAAAGAAGAGAGCGCGAATGATTCCTCCCCCTTTCGTCGGAGACTTTCTTTCATGCGGAGAACTATACCTAACAATTACCATATTGATGCATCAGAGGCGATGGCCTTGTTTAAGATTATGTACCAACGAACTAATAACTCTTCTCTCTAGAATACGCATACCGTTAATATAAAGTATCGCCAACATCTCGGTTTGTTTGTAAACAAATAGTAGGTATATTCAGGCCTGAACAATAACAGTTACCAGTAACTGTTATTGTTGTCTCTGTTAGAACAAACCTGTGCGAATAGGACAGACAAATGTATATGTTGGCTACGTTTTTCTCAGTTTTTACAAATGAAATGCCTATTCTAGAGAGAAGTTATTAGTTCGTTGTCATGTACAGGAAAAACAAGGTTATTTGATTAATAAAATTTACAAGGTGGTCCGATGTACGAGATTTTTGTGTGCGCAAGTACAGGGGCAAGGTAGCATTGTATCTCACTCAGGCGTTTGGTAAACAGTATTCGCTACCTTCGTTAATTAAATTACCTCCCTCCCCGCCCGTAGAAGCTCATAAATCTGGTAACCTTGTGTAATTTTAATATTACTGTCCGACTATGTAACCTTGGCTAGCTGGGCATTGGTGTTCTGTGGCCTCTCCTAGCATACTACGATCCCATAGGCGACATAGCGCAACGTTGACGATATGAAAATTCCTTAAACCGGCCAAGGTTACGTGGTCGGACAGTTGCAGGCGACGTTGCCAATTCAAGCGCTAAGTATTCTGTAGTAATAAACAAAAGCGAGTCTAATCTCATTGATAAACAGTGTATGGCGCAGCTGCCGCTTGCTATCACAGAGTTCTAAAGCTTATTCGCCGCATGGACACGGCAATGTGCGTATGTGGAATAACTGTCACTCCTAAGTACTGTAGAATTAAAAAAACACTATGCTATTACCTAATTATTTCCCACAATGCAAAAAACGCTTATGTAAACTCAATTTTTTGTTTGTTTCTCTGCGATATTTTGTTTGTGTTGTATAATTAATACTTTGCTACATAAAGGTCCTAACATTATTCTAAGTTTTCGTGAAATAACCAGTGTACGTACATATTATTAGAAATTAATAATGATTTTCTTTCTTTTTTCCACAGGTGAGACTATGCTGTCACCTTTAGTAATGTGTGGACCGCAAGGTAAGGCCCTTTTTTAAATATTATTACAAAAAAGGTTTTTGTTGATGTTTTTTGGAATTTGATACTTAAACTATTTTTTTAAACCCTCTTCCCAAAAAACATCAAGAAATATAAAAATAGGGGTAAAAAACACTAAGTTAAGAAAAAGGTTTTTTTTACAAAAAGGGAGGACCGTTATTTTGTCCTTTTAAATTTAGAATGCCATAAAACTTCCTAATTTTTAAGTAAGAAATTCAAATTAAACTTTAGTTAGAACCTCGTTGCACTAAAAAAATCTCAAAAAGTGCAGATAGAACATGATTATATTGTAAATAAAATGGGCTATGTGCATAATATTTTTATTTAGTACAGGCCAAAGGACAGTAAAAAGCTCTATTCAAAAAAATGAAAACTTGAAAAAATGTTAGTTGAAACCTTGTTGTTCTGATACAATGAAATATGTAAGTGCCTATTCACAAGCTCGCATAAGAACATAAAACATAAGAATGCGATGCCGTGATTGTCTTGACGGGCCGCCATGTATCTTGTAAGCCAATCACGGCATAGCATTATTATGTTTTATGTTCTTATGCAAGCTTCTGGATATGCCTTAATGTAACAAGCATGTATACATTTATAAATGCCTAAATTAAAATCACTCGGTAAAATTACAAAATCAATTTGTTTCAGGTACTGAATTTTTGAAGCCTGTGATTCTCAATATTCCTCATTATGCAAATTCCCTGCCCAGCCTGGGCATTTCCCTGAAAGCCACCGATTCCGAACAGGAGCTGTGCACAGACTGGGACAACATTTTACTGCCGAGTAACCACGCTGCAAACAGCGTTGCTGTTAAAGTGGATCATTTTTAGCGCAAAAATTGTTACTTTAGCGCAGAAATTGTTACTTTAGCGCAGAAATTGTTACTTTAGCGCAGAAATTGTTACTTTACTATATTAGAACCGGTTTTCATAAAAACTTTTTATATGGTACCTATAGCCTATATGTATTTTTTTATCAGCTAAGGTACTCTTATAATAAAAATAAAAATTGTTATATGTATTGTATATTAATCGATTAAAAAGAATTAATTCATATCCTATATGCTACGTTGCACCAACGTTACTGTGACGTTATTTAGCGGTTTATTAGATTTAAATAGGACTTTTAACACAGATTAGCACAGATAAGATACATGCAAAAACATATCAAAAAATAAGGGAACGTTCAAGTATCACGTAACGCAAATTTTGATAATTTTGCAAGCACCTTGTCAAAACATCGGCACTAGGCATTAATTTGAAACGTTATGAAAAGGAAAGTTGTGTGATCACGTGAATAGGCAACCATTAATACACCTGCATAATTTATTAAACGTTGAAAGTCTGTATCTCCAAAACGTAATATTCCAGCAAAAACTTTATTCAACATTTTTTTATAGGGCTAAAAACCGCTTTCATTTAAAATATAATTTGAAATCGGGTTATAAATAAGTGAGATATGCTAAAAAAACATTTTACTGCTTTAAACGCCAATATCTCGAAAATGCATTTTAAGAAAAAATAGTTTTTAACATTTCTTGACCAATTTAAAATTATCTTTAATATAAGTGCCAAATTAATACAATACAATAATAATTGCCTTAAATATAACCAAAAAAAATAAAAATAGGAGTTTTACCCCATTCTTACCCCCTTAACCCCAATGGTTTACCCCCAAAATCTAATCGGCTCTTCGAAATACGATAAGAAACAGTATGCAAAAAACCGTCGATATCTTATTTAGAAATGGAGTTATCGTGTTTACAGACAGACAGACAGATATACTGACAGACAGACAGACAGACAGACAAACGAAAATTTTATTTTTACTGTTTTCGACTCAGAGAGGTCTAAAACGTCGAGAAATGTGAAAAAACATGGCACCGATGCCGATGTAAAAATACGTTTTTTGAGGTAATTCTTGCGTGTGTCCTATCTGTGTTATCTGTATGTTTAATTATTTATTTTATAAATATATAGAAATTATATTTAAATTGCATTCTTCTCGAATTTTAGTTGTATTTCTTAAGAGTTTGATTTGCTCAAATTTTTCTCAATAAATGCCATTTGTTATTTAACAGTGTCGAATTTTGAAAATAAATTAATTAATAACTCAAAAACGATCTTCTTGACAGATTTGTATTTTTCCATTTGGCAAATAGTGTACAACAAGACAAGAATATAAAAAAAATACATGGAAAAATTTTTGAAAATAAAACCGACCCTTTTGATTTTTTTAATTTATTAATTTTTAAAATTTAATACTTTATTTAAAATAAGTAAATATTAATTGTTATAATGTTAAGTATGTTAAAAATTATAATAAAAAACTGTTTTGTAAATTTTCGACTGATATTTTTTGTAAACCCATTTTTCGTTGTTTTGTTAAATATTGTAAATAAGGAATTTTAGGCATTTTAGACATTTTATTAGAAAAATTATTATTGCAATAATATTTTGTGATCTATGTAATAAAATTTTAAGTATGATACATAATGTATAGTTATTAGGGGTAATTCAGAAATGACGTCACGCAAAATGTCACCACTTTCAAAACCTGTTTCCCCCAATTAAAATAACTATTATCCAATACATACAGATAATGAGACAATTACTTTATTTTAAATAGATAAACTCAATAATAACCCCCGAGTGGTTTTTACTTTATTGAGTGGATAATTATTTATTTTACCCACTCATCTGTCACTTGTCAAATTATTTTCTTGTAAATTCATTAAAATTTTTAATAAAAATATGATTCCTAAGCTATTTATTGGATAAAACCTTGTATGGCACTCATGGGTAAACCGATATTGCCCTCTCGAAAATTAAGCTGCTTGGCTGACGCCTCGTTTGGATTTTTCAGGTTAATTTTCTTATGGGCAGTATCTTACTTTACTCACTAGTACCATAATTAACTATTTTTACCCTGAGCTAGACCCCCTTCCTTCCGCTTTTCCTTCCAACAAAAAAGCGTGACGTCAATTATGTCTATAAATTGTGGACTGCCCCTTATGTTTAAAATTAAGAGGTGTTTCATGAAATATACTGAATTTTGTATATTTTATACACTTTTTTGTATTATTTTAAATTAGCTGTAACTGTCAATTTTATAGATTATTATAAAAATATACAATTATTTTGTAAGATGTTTTGTTTTTTACTTTCAAGCAAAATTTTTTTTCCAGATTATGATGTAGGTTCCTTGGGGGCCATCCCCCCCTACCAGCGAGATATATTAGCATATAAATACTTTCAAAATTATATTTTTGGTGAATGTACAATTTTTTCCTTATGGTTACCCCAACGAACTAATAACTTTTCTCTCTAGAATAGGCATTTCATTCGTTAAAACTGACAAAAACGTCAGCAACATAAACATTCGTCTGTCTTACTCGCACATCTTTGTTCTAACAGAGACAACAATACCAGTTACTGGTAACTGTTATTGTTCGGGCCTGAATATACATACTATTTGTTTACAAACAAACCGAGATGTTGGCGATACTTTATTTTAACGGTATGCGTATTCTAGAAGGAAGAGTTATTAGTTTGTTGGGGTACCCCCGCCACTTAAAATGAAATAAATCCGCCCCTGGATGGTCCCTATCATGCATAATCATGCAATTCCGTTTAAGGCCCGGTTGTACAAACCTCGCTCAAATTTGAACCTAGCTCAACTGTCATTTGTTTCAATGGTAAAGGAACTCTGCTCAAAGTTAAACCAGGTTTGTACAACCGGGCCTAAAACATACAATTCTGTTTTAAACTTTATGAATTACCAAAATTTAAAATTAAACATGTCTAAAACAAATTCAACAGGTGTTTACTTACCGCATCCTTACAATTTCTATGCCATTTTCACCGAAATTCACGAGTTTACACTCTCAAAACATTGTTCAACGCCTGTACAACAGATATATCACCAAACTGTCTCATTTAATTACAAAAATCCATCGAAAAATCACGAAAATTGAGCGTAAGAAAACAAACAGACAATCTATATAAAGTTGGCACCAAACTAGCCAGCACCCGGTTTAAGTGTCGTTCTAGTTATAAATTTGGTTATCAAAAATAAAAAATTCATTTATTATTGTTTTCTATTATTTAATATTTTCTAGTATTTTTATAGAAATGGTAAGTAAATAATTTTTTTTATTATGAGGTGTATTTGAACAAAAATAATTAAATCAAATGTTGGTTGGATCACAGCACCCAAGTCGAAAAAAAGCTAAAAAATATATCTTCCCGTAGTAGTGGGGTCCTAATTTTTTCAGAGTGGGTTTCTTATTACTGTTAGACTAATTTAAAATCATATTGGTTTTGGGTCAAAGTCTCTGAGAGGCTCAAAAAAATAAATTCAGTCACAGCACCCAGGTCGATAAAAATCTAAACAATACATCTTCCCGTAGTAGTAGGGTCCTAATTTTTTCAGAGTGGGTTTCTCATCACTGTTAGACTAATTTACAATCATATTGGTTTTGGGTCAAAGTCACTGAGAGGCTCAAAAAAATAAATTCAGTCACAGCACCCGGGTCGAAAAAAAGCTAAAAAATATATCTTCCCGTAGTAGTAGGGTCCTAATTTTTTTAGAGTGGATTTCTCATTACTATTAGACTAATTTAAAATCATATTGGTTTTGGGTCAAAGTCTCTGAGAGGCTCAAAAAAATAAATTCAGTCACAGCACCCAGGTCGAAAAAAAGCTAAAAAATATATCTTCCCGTAGTAGTAGGGTCCTAATTTTTTCAGAGTGGGTTTCTTATTACTGCTAGACTAATTTAAAATCATATTGGTTTTGGGTCAAAATCTCTGAGAGGCTCAAAAAAATAAATTCAGTCACAGCACCCAGGTCGAAAAAAAGCTAAAAAATATATCTTCCCGTAGTAGTAGGGTCCTAATTTTTTCAGAGTGGGTTTCTCATCACTGTTAGACTAATTTAAAGTCATATTGGTTTTGGGTCAAAGTCTCTGAGAGGCTCAAAAAAATAAATTCAGTCACAGCACCCAGGTCGAAAAAAAGCTAAAAAATATATCTTCCCGTAGTAGTAGGGTCCTAATTTTTTCAGAGTGGGTTTCTCATCACTGTTAGACTAATTTAAAGTCATATTGGTTTTGGGTCAAAGTCTCTGAGAGGCTCAAAAAAATAAATTCAGTCACAGCACCCAGGTCGAAAAAAAGCTAAAAAATATATCTTCCCGTAGTAGTAGGGTCCTAATTTTTTTAGAGTGGATTTCTCATTACTTTTAGACTAATTTAAAATCATATTGGTTTTGGGTCAAAGTCACTGAGAGGCTCAAAAAAATAAATTCAGTCACAGCACCCGGGTCGAAAAAAAGCTAAAAAATATATCTTCCCGTAGTAGTAGGGTCCTAATTTTTTCAGAGTGGGTTTCTCATCACTGTTAGACTAATTTAAAGTCATATTGGTTTTGGGTCAAAGTCTCTGAGAGGCTCAAAAAAATAAATTCAGTCACAGCACCCAGGTCGAAAAAAAGCTAAAAAATATATCTTCCCGTAGTAGTAGGGTCCTAATTTTTTTAGAGTGGATTTCTCATTACTATTAGACTAATTTAAAATCATATTGGTTTTGGGTCAAAGTCTCTGAGAGGCTCAAAAAAATAAATTCAGTCACAGCACCCAGGTCGAAAAAAAGCTAAAAAATATATCTTCCCGTAGTAGTAGGGTCCTAATTTTTTCAGAGTGGGTTTCTCATCACTGTTAGACTAATTTAAAATCATATTGGTTTTGGGTCAAAGTCTCTGAGAGGCTCAAAAAAATAAATTCAGTCACAGCACCCAGGTCGAAAAAAAGCTAAAAAATATATCTTCCCGTAGTAGTAGGGTCCTAATTTTTTCAGAGTGGGTTTCTTATTACTGCTAGACTAATTTAAAATCATATTGGTTTTGGGTCAAAATCTCTGAGAGGCTCAAAAAAATAAATTCAGTCACAGCACCCAGGTCGAAAAAAAGCTAAAAAATATATCTTCCCGTAGTAGTAGGGTCCTAATTTTTTTAGAATGGATTTCTCATTACTATTAGACTAATTTAAAATCATATTGGTTTTGGGTCAAAGTCTCTGAGAGGCTCAAAAAAATAAATTCAGTCACAGCACCCAGGTCGATAAAAAGCTAAAAAATATATCTTCCCGTAGTAGTAGGGTCCTAATTTTTTTAGAATGGATTTCTCATTACTATTAGACTAATTTAAAATCATATTGGTTTTGGGTCAAAGTCTCTGAGAGGCTCAAAAAAATAAATTCAGTCACAGCACCCAGGTCGAAAAAAAGCTAAAAAATATATCTTCCCGTAGTAGTAGGGTCCTAATTTTTTTAGAGTGGATTTCTCATTACTATTAGACTAATTTAAAATCATATTGGTTTTGGGTCAAAGTCTCCGAGAGGCTCAAAAAAATAAATTCAGTCACAGCACCCAGGTCGAAAAAAAGCTAAAAAATATATCTTCCCGTAGGAGTAGGGTCCTAATTTTTTCAGAGTGGGTTTCTTATTACTGTTAGACTAATTTAAAATCATATTGGTTTTGGGTCAAAGTCTCTGAGAGGCTCAAAAAAATAAATTCAGTCACAGCACCCAGGTCGATAAAAAGCTAAAAAATACATCTTCCCGTAGTAGTAGGCTCCTAATTTTTTCAGAGTGGGTTTCTCATCTGTTGGACTAATTTAAAATCATATTGGTTTTGGGTCAAAATCTCTGAGAGGCTCAAAAAAATAAATTCAGTCACAGCACCCAGGTCGAAAAAAAGCTAAAAAATATATCTTCCCGTAGTAGTAGGGTCCTAATTTTTTCAGAGTGGGTTTCTCATCACTGTTAGACTAATTTACAATCATATTGGTTTTGGGTCAAAGTCACTGAGAGGCTCAAAAAAATAAATTCAGTCACAGCACCCAGGTCGAAAAAAAGCTAAAAAATATATCTTCCCGTAGTAGTAGGGTCCTAATTTTTTTAGAGTGGATTTCTCATTACTATTAGACTAATTTAAAATCATATTGGTTTTGGGTCAAAGTCACTGAGAGGCTCAAAAAAATAAATTCAGTCACAGCACCCGGGTCGAAAAAAAGCTAAAAAATATATCTTCCCGTAGTAGTAGGGTCCTAATTTTTTTAGAGTGGATTTCTCATTACTATTAGACTAATTTAAAATCATATTGGTTTTGGGTCAAAGTCTCTGAGAGGCTCAAAAAAATAAATTCAGTCACAGCACCCAGGTCGAAAAAAAGCTAAAAAATATATCTTCCCGTAGTAGTAGGGTCCTAATTTTTTCAGAGTGGGTTTCTCATCACTGTTAGACTAATTTAAAGTCATATTGGTTTTGGGTCAAAGTCTCTGAGAGGCTCAAAAAAATAAATTCAGTCACAGCACCCAGGTCGAAAAAAAGCTAAAAAATATATCTTCCCGTAGTAGTAGGGTCCTAATTTTTTTAGAGTGGATTTCTCATTACTTTTAGACTAATTTAAAATCATATTGGTTTTGGGTCAAAGTCACTGAGAGGCTCAAAAAAATAAATTCAGTCACAGCACCCGGGTCGAAAAAAAGCTAAAAAATATATCTTCCCGTAGTAGTAGGGTCCTAATTTTTTCAGAGTGGGTTTCTCATCACTGTTAGACTAATTTAAAGTCATATTGGTTTTGGGTCAAAGTCTCTGAGAGGCTCAAAAAAATAAATTCAGTCACAGCACCCAGGTCGAAAAAAAGCTAAAAAATATATCTTCCCGTAGTAGTAGGGTCCTAATTTTTTTAGAGTGGATTTCTCATTACTATTAGACTAATTTAAAATCATATTGGTTTTGGGTCAAAGTCTCTGAGAGGCTCAAAAAAATAAATTCAGTCACAGCACCCAGGTCGAAAAAAAGCTAAAAAATATATCTTCCCGTAGTAGTAGGGTCCTAATTTTTTCAGAGTGGGTTTCTCATCACTGTTAGACTAATTTAAAATCATATTGGTTTTGGGTCAAAGTCTCTGAGAGGCTCAAAAAAATAAATTCAGTCACAGCACCCAGGTCGAAAAAAAGCTAAAAAATATATCTTCCCGTAGTAGTAGGGTCCTAATTTTTTCAGAGTGGGTTTCTTATTACTGCTAGACTAATTTAAAATCATATTGGTTTTGGGTCAAAATCTCTGAGAGGCTCAAAAAAATAAATTCAGTCACAGCACCCCGGTCGAAAAAAAGCTAAAAAATATATCTTCCCGTAGTAGTAGGGTCCTAATTTTTTTAGAATGGATTTCTCATTACTTTTAGACTAATTTAAAATCATATTGGTTTTGGGTCAAAGTCTCTGAGAGGCTCAAAAAAATAAATTCAGTCACAGCACCCAGGTCGATAAAAAGCTAAAAAATATATCTTCCCGTAGTAGTAGGGTCCTAATTTTTTTAGAATGGATTTCTCATTACTATTAGACTAATTTAAAATCATATTGGTTTTGGGTCAAAGTCTCTGAGAGGCTCAAAAAAATAAATTCAGTCACAGCACCCAGGTCGAAAAAAAGCTAAAAAATATATCTTCCCGTAGTAGTAGGGTCCTAATTTTTTCAGAGTGGGTTTCTCATCACTGTTAGACTAATTTAAAATCATATTGGTTTTGGGTCAAAGTCTCTGAGAGGCTCAAAAAAATAAATTCAGTCACAGCACCCAGGTCGAAAAAAAGCTAAAAAATATATCTTCCCGTAGTAGTAGGGTCCTAATTTTTTCAGAGTGGGTTTCTTATTACTGCTAGACTAATTTAAAATCATATTGGTTTTGGGTCAAAATCTCTGAGAGGCTCAAAAAAATAAATTCAGTCACAGCACCCAGGTCGAAAAAAAGCTAAAAAATATATCTTCCCGTAGTAGTAGGGTCCTAATTTTTTTAGAATGGATTTCTCATTACTATTAGACTAATTTAAAATCATATTGGTTTTGGGTCAAAGTCTCTGAGAGGCTCAAAAAAATAAATTCAGTCACAGCACCCAGGTCGATAAAAAGCTAAAAAATATATCTTCCCGTAGTAGTAGGGTCCTAATTTTTTTAGAATGGATTTCTCATTACTATTAGACTAATTTAAAATCATATTGGTTTTGGGTCAAAGTCTCTGAGAGGCTCAAAAAAATAAATTCAGTCACAGCACCCAGGTCGAAAAAAAGCTAAAAAATATATCTTCCCGTAGTAGTAGGGTCCTAATTTTTTTAGAGTGGATTTCTCATTACTATTAGACTAATTTAAAATCATATTGGTTTTGGGTCAAAGTCTCCGAGAGGCTCAAAAAAATAAATTCAGTCACAGCACCCAGGTCGAAAAAAAGCTAAAAAATATATCTTCCCGTAGGAGTAGGGTCCTAATTTTTTCAGAGTGGGTTTCTTATTACTGTTAGACTAATTTAAAATCATATTGGTTTTGGGTCAAAGTCTCTGAGAGGCTCAAAAAAATAAATTCAGTCACAGCACCCAGGTCGATAAAAAGCTAAAAAATACATCTTCCCGTAGTAGTAGGCTCCTAATTTTTTCAGAGTGGGTTTCTCATCACTGTTGGACTAATTTAAAATCATATTGGTTTTGGGTCAAAATCTCTGAGAGGCTCAAAAAAATAAATTCAGTCACAGCACCCAGGTCGAAAGAAAGCTAAAAAATATATCTTCCCGTAGTAGTAGGGTCCTAATTTTTTCAGAGTGGGTTTCTCATCACTGTTAGACTAATTTACAATCATATTGGTTTTGGGTCAAAGTCACTGAGAGGCTCAAAAAAATAAATTCAGTCACAGCACCCAGGTCGAAAAAAAGCTAAAAAATATATCTTCCCGTAGTAGTAGGGTCCTAATTTTTTTAGAGTGGATTTCTCATTACTATTAGACTAATTTAAAATCATATTGGTTTTGGGTCAAAGTCACTGAGAGGCTCAAAAAAATAAATTCAGTCACAGCACCCGGGTCGAAAAAAAGCTAAAAAATATATCTTCCCGTAGTAGTAGGGTCCTAATTTTTTTAGAGTGGATTTCTCATTACTATTAGACTAATTTAAAATCATATTGGTTTTGGGTCAAAGTCTCTGAGAGGCTCAAAAAAATAAATTCAGTCACAGCACCCAGGTCGAAAAAAAGCTAAAAAATATATCTTCCCGTAGTAGTAGGGTCCTAATTTTTTCAGAGTGGGTTTCTCATCACTGTTAGACTAATTTAAAGTCATATTGGTTTTGGGTCAAAGTCTCTGAGAGGCTCAAAAAAATAAATTCAGTCACAGCACCCGGGTCGAAAAAAAGCTAAAAAATATATCTTCCCGTAGTAGTAGGGTCCTAATTTTTTTAGAGTGGATTTCTTATTACTTTTAGACTAATTTAAAATCATATTGGTTTTGGGTCAAAGTCACTGAGAGGCTCAAAAAAATAAATTCAGTCACAGCACCCGGGTCGAAAAAAAGCTAAAAAATATATCTTCCCGTAGTAGTAGGGTCCTAATTTTTTCAGAGTGGGTTTCTCATCACTGTTAGACTAATTTAAAGTCATATTGGTTTTGGGTCAAAGTCTCTGAGAGGCTCAAAAAAATAAATTCAGTCACAGCACCCAGGTCGAAAAAAAGCTAAAAAATATATCTTCCCGTAGTAGTAGGGTCCTAATTTTTTTAGAGTGGATTTCTCATTACTATTAGACTAATTTAAAATCATATTGGTTTTGGGTCAAAGTCTCTGAGAGGCTCAAAAAAATAAATTCAGTCACAGCACCCAGGTCGAAAAAAAGCTAAAAAATATATCTTCCCGTAGTAGTAGGGTCCTAATTTTTTCAGAGTGGGTTTCTCATCACTGTTAGACTAATTTAAAATCATATTGGTTTTGGGTCAAAGTCTCTGAGAGGCTCAAAAAAATAAATTCAGTCACAGCACCCAGGTCGAAAAAAAGCTAAAAAATATATCTTCCCGTAGTAGTAGGGTCCTAATTTTTTCAGAGTGGGTTTCTTATTACTGCTAGACTAATTTAAAATCATATTGGTTTTGGGTCAAAATCTCTGAGAGGCTCAAAAAAATAAATTCAGTCACAGCACCCAGGTCGAAAAAAAGCTAAAAAATATATCTTCCCGTAGTAGTAGGGTCCTAATTTTTTTAGAATGGATTTCTCATTACTATTAGACTAATTTAAAATCATATTGGTTTGGGTCAAAATCTCTGAGAGGCTCAAAAAAATAAATTCAGTCACAGCACCCAGGTCGAAAAAAAGCTAAAAAATATATCTTCCCGTAGTAGTGGGGTCCTAATTTTTTCAGAGTGGGTTTCTTATTACTGTTAGACTAATTTAAAATCATATTGGTTTTGGGTCAAAGTCTCTGAGAGGCTCAAAAAAATAAATTCAGTCACAGCACCCAGGTCGATAAAAATCTAAACAATACATCTTCCCGTAGTAGTAGGGTCCTAATTTTTTCAGAGTGGGTTTCTCATCACTGTTAGACTAATTTACAATCATATTGGTTTTGGGTCAAAGTCACTGAGAGGCTCAAAAAAATAAATTCAGTCACAGCACCCGGGTCGAAAAAAAGCTAAAAAATATATCTTCCCGTAGTAGTAGGGTCCTAATTTTTTTAGAGTGGATTTCTCATTACTATTAGACTAATTTAAAATCATATTGGTTTTGGGTCAAAGTCTCTGAGAGGCTCAAAAAAATAAATTCAGTCACAGCACCCAGGTCGAAAAAAAGCTAAAAAATATATCTTCCCGTAGTAGTAGGGTCCTAATTTTTTCAGAGTGGGTTTCTCATCACTGTTAGACTAATTTAAAGTCATATTGGTTTTGGGTCAAAGTCTCTGAGAGGCTCAAAAAAATAAATTCAGTCACAGCACCCAGGTCGAAAAAAAGCTAAAAAATATATCTTCCCGTAGTAGTAGGGTCCTAATTTTTTTAGAGTGGATTTCTCATTACTATTAGACTAATTTAAAATCATATTGGTTTTGGGTCAAAGTCTCTGAGAGGCTCAAAAAAATAAATTCAGTCACAGCACCCAGGTCGAAAAAAAGCTAAAAAATATATCTTCCCGTAGTAGTAGGGTCCTAATTTTTTCAGAGTGGGTTTCTCATCACTGTTAGACTAATTTAAAGTCATATTGGTTTTGGGTCAAAGTCTCTGAGAGGCTCAAAAAAATAAATTCAGTCACAGCACCCAGGTCGAAAAAAAGCTAAAAAATATATCTTCCCGTAGTAGTAGGGTCCTAATTTTTTAAGAGTGGATTTCTCATTACTATTAGACTAATTTAAAATCATATTGGTTTTGGGTCAAAGTCTCTGAGAGGCTCAAAAAAATAAATTCAGTCACAGCACCCAGGTCGAAAAAAAGCTAAAAAATATATCTTCCCGTAGTAGTAGGGTCCTAATTTTTTCAGAGTGGGTTTCTCATCACTGTTAGACTAATTTAAAATCATATTGGTTTTGGGTCAAAGTCTCTGAGAGGCTCAAAAAAATAAATTCAGTCACAGCACCCAGGTCGAAAAAAAGCTAAAAAATATATCTTCCCGTAGTAGTAGGGTCCTAATTTTTTCAGAGTGGGTTTCTTATTACTGCTAGACTAATTTAAAATCATATTGGTTTTGGGTCAAAATCTCTGAGAGGCTCAAAAAAATAAATTCAGTCACAGCACCCAGGTCGAAAAAAAGCTAAAAAATATATCTTCCCGTAGTAGTAGGGTCCTAATTTTTTTAGAATGGATTTCTCATTACTATTAGACTAATTTAAAATCATATTGGTTTTGGGTCAAAGTCTCTGAGAGGCTCAAAAAAATAAATTCAGTCACAGCACCCAGGTCGATAAAAAGCTAAAAAATATATCTTCCCGTAGTAGTAGGGTCCTAATTTTTTTAGAATGGATTTCTCATTACTATTAGACTAATTTAAAATCATATTGGTTTTGGGTCAAAGTCTCTGAGAGGCTCAAAAAAATAAATTCAGTCACAGCACCCAGGTCGAAAAAAAGCTAAAAAATATATCTTCCCGTAGTAGTAGGGTCCTAATTTTTTTAGAGTGGATTTCTCATTACTATTAGACTAATTTAAAATCATATTGGTTTTGGGTCAAAGTCTCCGAGAGGCTCAAAAAAATAAATTCAGTCACAGCACCCAGGTCGAAAAAAAGCTAAAAAATATATCTTCCCGTAGGAGTAGGGTCCTAATTTTTTCAGAGTGGGTTTCTTATTACTGTTAGACTAATTTAAAATCATATTGGTTTTGGGTCAAAGTCTCTGAGAGGCTCAAAAAAATAAATTCAGTCACAGCACCCAGGTCGATAAAAAGCTAAAAAATATATCTTCCCGTAGTAGTAGGGTCCTAATTTTTTTAGAGTGGATTTCTCATTACTATTAGACTAATTTAAAATCATATTGGTTTTGGGTCAAAGTCTCTGAGAGGCTCAAAAAAATAAATTCAGTCACAGCACCCAGGTCGAAAAAAAGCTAAAAAATATATCTTCCCGTAGTAGCAGGGTCCTAATTTTTTTAGAGTGGATTTCTCATTACTATTAGACTAATTTAAAATCATATTGGTTTTGGGTCAAAGTCTCTGAGAGGCTCAAAAAAATAAATTCAGTCACAGCACCCAGGTCGAAAAAAAGCTAAAAAATATATCTTCCCGTAGTAGCAGGGTCCTAATTTTTTTAGAGTGGATTTCTCATTACTATTAGACTAATTTAAAATCATATTGGTTTTGGGTCAAAGTCTCTGAGAGGCTCAAAAAAATAAATTCAGTCACAGCACCCAGGTCGAAAAAAAGCTAAAAAATATATCTTCCCGTAGTAGTAGGGTCCTAATTTTTTCAGAGTGGGTTTCTCATCACTGTTAGACTAATTTAAAATCATATTGGTTTTGGGTCAAAGTCTCTGAGAGGCTCAAAAAAATAAATTCAGTCACAGCACCCAGGTCGAAAAAAAGCTAAAAAATATATCTTCCCGTAGTAGTAGGGTCCTAATTTTTTCAGAGTGGGTTTCTTATTACTGCTAGACTAATTTAAAATCATATTGGTTTTGGGTCAAAATCTCTGAGAGGCTCAAAAAAATAAATTCAGTCACAGCACCCAGGTCGAAAAAAAGCTAAAAAATATATCTTCCCGTAGTAGTAGGGTCCTAATTTTTTGTTTTTTTTTTCGTTTTACGAAAAAAGAAACTTTTTTTAAAATTTTTTTTTTAATATTTTTTTTGGTTTCGTTTTTTTTTTTCGCTCATCCTGCGCCCCATATCAAACTTTTTTCAATTTTGTTTTTCACTAAAATATGCATTTTACCATTGTCCAACATGTGCATACTCAGCTCCTTAAAAAAATTAATAGTTTTTCCTCTAAATGTTCTGGTCGATTCCAGGAGCTGGGCGGTTTTGCTTATTAAAGTTATAATTTTTTTTTTTTTTTTGAAAATATCGTTTGGTTTCGTTATTTTTTCGCTGATCCTTATTTTTTTTTTCGTTTTACGGAAAAAGAAAATTTTTTGAAAATTTTTTTTTTTAATATTTCGTTTGTTTTCGTTATATTTTCGCTCATCCTGCGCCCCCTATCGAACTTTTTTCAATTTTTTTTTTCACTAAAATATGCATTTTACCATTTTCCAACATGTACATACTCAACTCCTTAAAAAAAATGAATGGTTTTTCCTCTAAATGTTCTGGTCGATTCCAGGAGCTGGGTGGTTTTGCTTCATTAATTTTTTTTTTGTTTTTTTTTTAAATTTTTTTCGTTTTACGAAAAAAGAAACTTTTTTGAAAAAAAAATAAAAAAAGTCGAAATGGTTTTTCCTCTAAATGTTCTGGTCGATTCCAGGAGCTGGGCGGTTTTGCTTATTAAATTTATAAAAAAAAATTTTTTCGTTTTATAAAAAAAGAAACTTTTGAAAATATATTTTTTTTTTGAAAATATTTCGTTTGGTTTCGTTTTTTTTCGCTCATCAAACTTTTTTCAATTTTTTTTTCACTAAAATATGCATTTTACCAAAGTCCAACATGTACACACTCAACTCCTTTAAAAAAAAATAATAGTTTTTCCTCTATATGTTCTGGTCGATTCCAGGTTTTGCTTATTAAATTTATAAAAAAAAAAATTTTTTGAAAATATCGTTTGGTTTCGTTATTTTTTCGCTGATCCTTATTTTTTTTTCGTTTTACGGAAAAAGAAAATTTTTTGAAAAAATTTTTTTTTTTTTAAATATTTCGTTTGGTTTCGTTATATTTTCGCTCATCCTGCGCCCCCTATCGAACTTTTTTCAATTTTTTTTTCACTAAAATATACATTTTACCATTGTCCAACATGTACATACCCAGCTCCTTAAAAAAAATTAATAGTTTTTCCTCTAAATGTTCTGGTCGATTCCAGGAGCTGGGCGGTTTTGCTTATTAAATTTATAAAAAAAATTTTTTCGTTTTTTTTTTTCGTTTTATGAAACAAAAAACTTTTTTGAAAATATTTTTTTTTTGAAAATATTTTGTTTGGTTTCGTTATTTTTCGCTCATCCTGCCCCCTATCAAACTTTTTTCAATTTTTTTTTAACTAAAATATGCATTTTACCAAAGTCCAACATGTACATATTCAAAAAAAATGAATAGTTTTTCCTCTATATGTTCTGGTCGATTCCAGGAGCTGGGCGGTTTTGCTTATTAAATTTATAAAAAAAATTTTTTTTTGAAAATATCGTTTGGTTTCGTTATTTTTTCGTTGATCCTTATTTTTTTTTTCGTTTTACGGAAAAAGAAAATTTTTTGAAAAAAAATTTTTTTTTTTAATATTTCGTTTGGTTTCGTTATATTTTCGCTCATCCTGCGCCCCCTATCGAACTTTTTTCAATTTTTTTTTTCACTAAAATATACATTTTACCATTGTCCAACATGTACATACCCAGCTCCTTAAATATATGTTCTGGTCGACTCCAGGAGCTGGGCGGTTTTGCTTATTAAATTTATGAAAAAAATTTTTTCGTTTTTTTTTTCGTTTTATGAAACAAAAAACTTTTTTGAAAATATTTTTTTTTTTTGAAAATATTTTGTTTGGTTTCGTTTTTTTTTCGCTCATCCTGCACCCCCTATCAAACTTTTTTCAATTTTTTTTTAACTAAAATATGCATTTTACCAAAGTCCAACATGTACACACTCAACTCCTTTAAAAAAATGAATAGTTTTTCCTCTATATGTTCTGGTCGATTCCAGGAGCTGGGCGGTTTTGCTTATTAAATTTATAAAAAAAAAAAAATTTTGAAAATATCGTTTGGTTTCGTTATTTTTTCGCTGATCCTTATTTTTTTTTTTCGTTTTACGGAAAAAGAAAATTTTTTGAAAAAAAAATTTTTTTTTTAAATATTTCGTTTGGTTTCGTTATATTTTCGCTCATCCTGCGCCCCCTATCGAACTTTTTTCAATTTTTTTTTCACTAAAATATACATTTTACCATTGTCCAACATGTACATACCCAGCTCCTTAAAAAAAATTAATAGTTTTTCCTCTAAATGTTCTGGTCGATTCCAGGAGCTGGGCGGTTTTGCTTATTAAATTTATAAAAAAAATTTTTTCGTTTTTTTTTTTCGTTTTATGAAACAAAAAACTTTTTTGAAAATATTTTTTTTTTGAAAATATTTTGTTTGGTTTCGTTATTTTTCGCTCATCCTGCCCCCTATCAAACTTTTTTCAATTTTTTTTTAACTAAAATATGCATTTTACCAAAGTCCAACATGTACATATTCAAAAAAAATGAATAGTTTTTCCTCTATATGTTCTGGTCGATTCCAGGAGCTGGGCGGTTTTGCTTATTAAATTTATAAAAAAAATTTTTTTTTGAAAATATCGTTTGGTTTCGTTATTTTTTCGTTGATCCTTATTTTTTTTTTCGTTTTACGGAAAAAGAAAATTTTTTGAAAAAAAATTTTTTTTTTTAATATTTCGTTTGGTTTCGTTATATTTTCGCTCATCCTGCGCCCCCTATCGAACTTTTTTCAATTTTTTTTTTCACTAAAATATACATTTTACCATTGTCCAACATGTACATACCCAGCTCCTTAAATATATGTTCTGGTCGACTCCAGGAGCTGGGCGGTTTTGCTTATTAAATTTATGAAAAAAATTTTTTCGTTTTTTTTTTTCGTTTTATGAAACAAAAAACTTTTTTGAAAATATTTTTTTTTTTTGAAAATATTTTGTTTGGTTTCGTTTTTTTTTCGCTCATCCTGCACCCCCTATCAAACTTTTTTCAATTTTTTTTTAACTAAAATATGCATTTTACCAAAGTCCAACATGTACACACTCAACTCCTTTAAAAAAATGAATAGTTTTTCCTCTATATGTTCTGGTCGATTCCAGGAGCTGGGCGGTTTTGCTTATTAAATTTATAAAAAAAAAAAAATTTTGAAAATATCGTTTGGTTTCGTTATTTTTTCGCCTTATTTTTTTTTTTCGTTTTACGCAAAAAGAAAATTTTTTGAAAAAAAAATTTTTTTTTTAAATATTTCGTTTGGTTTCGTTATATTTTCGCTCATCCTGCGCCCCCTATCGAACTTTTTTCAATTTTTTTTTCACTAAAATATACATTTTACCATTGTCCAACATGTACATACCCAGCTCCTTAAAAAAAATTAATAGTTTTTCCTCTAAATGTTCTGGTCGATTCCAGGAGCTGGGCGGTTTTGCTTATTAAATTTATAAAAAAAATTTTTTCGTTTTTTTTTTCGTTTTATGAAACAAAAAACTTTTTTGAAAATATTTTTTTTTTGAAAATATTTTGTTTGGTTTCGTTATTTTTCGCTCATCCTGCCCCCTATCAAACTTTTTTCAATTTTTTTTTAACTAAAATATGCATTTTACCAAAGTCCAACATGTACATATTCAAAAAAAATGAATAGTTTTTCCTCTATATGTTCTGGTCGATTCCAGGAGCTGGGCGGTTTTGCTTATTAAATTTATAAAAAAATTTTTTTTTTGAAAATATCGTTTGGTTTCGTTATTTTTTTGTTGATCCTTATTTTTTTTTTCGTTTTACGGAAAAAGAAAATTTTTTGAAAAAAAATTTTTTTTTTTTAATATTTCGTTTGGTTTCGTTATATTTTCGCTCATCCTGCGCCCCCTATCGAACTTTTTTTAATTTTTTTTTTTCACTAAAATATACATTTTACCATTGTCCAACATGTACATACCCAGCTCCTTAAATATATGTTCTGGTCGACTCCAGGAGCTGGGCGGTTTTGCTTATTAAATTTATGAAAAAAATTTTTTCGTTTTTTTTTTCGTTTTATGAAACAAAAAACTTTTTTGAAAATATTTTTTTTTTGAAAATATTTTGTTTGGTTTCGTTTTTTTTTTCGCTCATCCTGCGCCCCCTATCAAACTTTTTTCAATTTTTTTTTAACTAAAATATGCATTTTACCAAAGTCCAACATGTACATATTCAGCTCCTTAAAAAAAATGAATAGTTTTTCCTCTATATGTTCTGGTCGATTCCAGGAGCTGGGCGGTTTTGCTTATTAAATTTATATTTTTTTTTTCGTTTTATGAAAAAAGAAACTTAAAAAGAAACTTTTTTGAAAATATTTTTTTTTTTTTGAGAATATTTCGTTTGGTTTCGTTTTTTTTTTCGCTCATCCTGCGCCCTATCAAACTTTTTTCAATTTTTTTTTCACTAAAATATGCATTTTACCAAAGTCCAATATGTACACAGTCAACTCCTTTAAAAAAATGCATAGTTTTTCCTCTATATGTTCTGGTCGATTCCAGAAGCTGGGCGGTTTTGCTTATTAAATTTATAAAAAAAAATTTTTTTTTGAAAATATCCTTTGGTTTCGTTATTTTTTCGCTGATCCTTATTTTTTTTTTCGTTTTACGGAAAAAAAAAATTTTTGAAAAAAAAATTTTTTTTTTTAATATTTCGTTTGGTTTCGTTATATTTTCGCTCATCCTGCGCCCCCTATCAAACTTTTTTCAATTTTGTTTTCACTAAAATATGCATTTTACCATTGTCTAACATGTGTATACTCAGCTCCTTAAAAAAAATAATGTTTTTTCCTCTAAACGATCTTGAAAAAAAAATTTTTAAACTGGAAAAAAAAAATTAAATTTTTTTTTAATTTTTTTTACGTTTTTGATTTTAATGAACTATAGGGGATTATTTTTTTGGCAGAAGTATTTTTTTCGTTATCTAAAGATTTCGTTTGGTTTCGTTTTCTTTCGCTCATCCTGCGCCCCCTATCGAACTTTTTTCAATTTTTTTTTCACTAAAATAACATTTTACCAAAGTCCAACATGTACATACTCAACTCCTTAAAAAAAATTAATAGTTTTTCCTCTATATGTTCTGGTCGATTTCAGGAGCTGGGCGGTTTTGCTTATTAAATTTATATTTTTTTTGAAAATATCGTTTGGTTTCGTTATTTTTTCGCTGATCCTTATTTTTTTTTCGTTTTACGGAAAAAAAATTTTTTTGAAAAAATTTTTTTTTTTAATATTTCGTTTGGTTTCGTTATATTTTCGCTCATCCTGCGGGGCGCAAACTTTTTTTTTAATTTTTTGTTTCACTAAAATATGCATTTTACCATTGTCCATGTGCATACTCAGCTCCTTAAAAAAAAATAATGGTTTTTCCTCTAAATGATCTTAAAAAAAAAAATTTTAAAACTTAAAAAAAAAAATTGATTTTTTTTTTATTTTTTTTTATGTTTTTGATTTTAATTAACTATAGGGGATTATTTTTTTGGCAGAAGTATTTTTTTTTGTTATCTAAAGATTTCGTTTGGTTTCGTTTTTTTTCGCTCATCCTTTTTTGAAAATATTTTTTTTTTAAATATTTCGTTTGGTTTCGTTTATTTTTCGCTCATCCTGCGCCCCCTATCAAACTTTTTTTAATTTTTTTTTCACTAAAATATGCATTTTACCAAAGTCCAACATGTACATACGCAACTCCTTTAAAAAAATGAATAGTTTTTCCTCTATATGTTCTGGTCGATTCCAGGAGCTGGGCGGTTTTGCTTATTAAATTTATAAAAAAAATTTTTTTTTAAAATATCGTTTGGTTTCGTTATTTTTTCGCTGATCCTTATTTTTTTTTTCGTTTTACGGAAAAAGAAAATTTTTTGAAAAAAAAATTTTTTTCTTAATATTTCGTTTGGTTTCGTTATATTTTCGCTCATCCTGCGCCCCCTATAAAACTTTTTTTAATTTTTTTTTCACTTAAATATACATTTTACCATTGTCCAGCATGTGCATACTCAGCTCCTTAAAAAAATAATGTTTTTTCCTCTAAATGATCTTGAAAAAAAAATTTGAATTTTTTTTTAAATTTCTTTTATGTTTTTGATTTTAATGAACTATAGGGAATTATTTTTTTGGCAGAAGTATTTTTTTTTGTTATCTAAAGATTTCGTTTGGTTTCGTTTTCTTTCGCTCATCCTGCGCCCCCTATCGAACTTTTTTCAATTTTTTTTTCACTAAAATATACATTTTATCAAAGTCCTACATGTACATACTCAACTCCTTAAAAAAAATTAATAGTTTTTCCTCTATATGTTCTGGTCGATTCCAGGAGCTTATTAAATTTATTTATTTTTTTTTTTTTTTGAAAATATCGTTTGGTTTCGTTATTTTTTCGCTGATCCTTATTTTTTTTAACGGAAAAAGAAAATTTTTTGAAAATTTTTTTTTTTTTAATATTTCGTTTGGTTTCGTTATATTTTCGCTCATCCTGCGCCCCCTATCGAACTTTTTTCAATTTTTTTTTCACTAAAATATGCATTTTACCATTTTCCAACATGTACATACTCAACTCCTTAAAAAAAAATGAATGGTTTTTCCTCTAAATGTTCTGGTCGATTCCAGGAGCTGGGTGGTTTTGCTTCATTAATTTTTTTTTTGTTTTTTTTTTAATTTTTTTCGTTTTACGAAAAAAGAAACCTTTTTGAAAAAAAAAATAAAAATAGTCGAAATGGTTTTTCCTCTAAATGTTCTGGTCGATTCCAGGAGCTGGGCGATTTTGCTTCATTAAATTTATAAAAAAATTTTTTTTGTTTTTTTTTTTAATTTTTTTTAGTTTTACAAAAAAAGAAACTTTTTTGAATTTTTTTTTTAAATTTCGTTTGGACCGGTGCTGCGATAAAATTTATTTTTTTAAGCCTCTCAGAGACTTCGACCCGAAAGCAATATGATTTTAAATTAGTCCAACAGTGATGAGAAACCCACTCTGAAAAAATTAGAACCCTACTACTACGGTAGGATATTTTTTTTTAGTTTTTTTTTGACATGGGTGCTGTGATTGAATTAATTTTTTTGAGCCTCTCAGAGACTTTGACCCGAAACCAATATGATTGTAAATTAGTTTAATAGTGATGAGAAACCCACTCTGAAAAAATTAGGACCCTACTACTACGGGAAGATCTATTTTTTAGCTTTTTTTCGACCTGGGTGCTGTGACTGAATTTATTTTTTTGAGCCTCTCAGAGACTTTGACCCAAAACCAATATGATTTTAAATTAGTCTAACAGTGATGAGAAACCCACTCTGAAAAAATTAGGACCCTACTACTACGGGAAGATATATTTTTTAGCTTTTTTTTGACCTGGGTGCTGTGACTGAATTTATTTTTTTGAGCCTCTCAGAGACTTTGACCCAAAACCAATATGATTGTAAATTAGTCTAACAGTGATGAGAAACCCACTCTGAAAAAATTAGGACCCTACTACTACGGGAAGATATATTTTTTAGCTTTTTATCGACCTGGGTGCTGTGACTGAATTTATTTTTTTGAGCCTCTCAGAGACTTTGACCCAAAACCAATATGATTTTAAATTAGTCTAACAGTGATGAGAAACCCACTCTGAAAAAATTAGGACCCTACTACTACGGGAAGATATATTTTTTAGCTTTTTTTCGACCTGGGTGCTGTGACTGAATTTATTTTTTTGAGCCTCTCAGAGACTTTGACCCAAAACCAATATGATTTTAAATTAGTCTAACAGTGATGAGAAACCCACTCTGAAAAAATTAGGACCCTACTACTACGGGAAGATATATTTTTTAGCTTTTTTTTGACCTGGGTGCTGTGACTGAATTTATTTTTTTGAGCCTCTCAGAGACTTTGACCCAAAACCAATATGATTGTCAATTAGTCTAACAGTGATGAGAAACCCACTCTGAAAAAATTAGGACCCTACTACTACGGGAAGATATATTTTTTAGCTTTTTTTTGACCTGGGTGCTGTGACTGAATTTATTTTTTTGAGCCTCTCAGAGACTTTGACCCAAAACCAATATGATTGTAAATTAGTCTAACAGTGATGAGAAACCCACTCTGAAAAAATTAGGACCCTACTACTACGGGAAGATATATTTTTTTGCTGTTTTTTGACCTGGGTGCTGTGACTGAATTTATTTTTTTGAGCCTCTCAGAGACTTTGACCCAAAACCAATATGATTTTAAATTAGTCTAACAGTGATGAGAAACCCACTCTGAAAAAATTAGGACCCTAATACTACGGGAAGATATATTTTTTTGCTGTTTTTTGACCTGGGTGCTGTGACTGAATTTATTTTTTTGAGCCTCTCAGAGACTTTGACCCAAAACCAATATAATTGTAAATTAGTCTAACAGTGATGAGAAACCCACTTTGAAAAAATTAGGACCCTACTACTACGGGAAGATATATTTTTTAGCTTTTTATCGACCTGGGTGCTGTGACTGAATTTATTTTTTTGAGCCTCTCAGAGACTTTGACCCAAAACCAATATGATTTTAAATTAGTCTAACAGTGATGAGAAACCCACTCTGAAAAAATTAGGACCCTACTACTACGGGAAGATATATTTTTTAGCTTTTTTTTGACCTGGGTGCTGTGACTGAATTTATTTTTTTGAGCCTCTCAGAGACTTTGACCCAAAACCAATATGATTGTAAATTAGTCTAACAGTGATGAGAAACCCACTCTGAAAAAATTAGGACCCTACTACTACGGGAAGATCTATTTTTTAGCTTTTTTTCGACCTGGGTGCTGTGACTGAATTTATTTTTTTGAGCCTCTCAGAGACTTTGACCCAAAACCAATATGATTGTAAAATAGTCTAACAGTGATGAGAAACCCACTCTGAAAAAATTAGGACCCTACTACTACGGGAAGATATATTTTTTAGCTTTTTATCGACCTGGGTGCTGTGACTGAATTTATTTTTTTGAGCCTCTCAGAGACTTTGACCCAAAACCAATATGATTTTAAATTAGTCTAACAGTGATGAGAAACCCACTCTGAAAAAATTAGGACCCTACTACTACGGGAAGATATATTTTTTAGCCTTTTATCGACCTGGGTGCTGTGACTGAATTTATTTTTTTTGAGCCTCTCAGAGACTTTGACCCAAAACCAATATGATTTTAAATTAGTCTTACAGTAATGAGAAATCCACTCTGAAAAAATTAGGACCCTACTACTACGGGAAGATATATTTTTTAGCTTTTTATCGACCTGGGTGCTGTGACTGAATTTATTTTTTTGAGCCTCTCAGAGACTTTGACCCAAAACCAATATGATTTTAAATTAGTCTAACAGTGATAAGAAACCCACTCTGAAAAAATTAGGACCCTACTACTACGGGAAGATATATTTTTTAGCCTTTTATCGACCTGGGTGCTGTGACTGAATTTATTTTTTTGAGCCTCTCAGAGACTTTGACCCAAAACCAATATGATTGTAAATTAGTCTAACAGTGATGAAAAACCCACTCTGAAAAAATTAGGACCCTACTACTACGGGAAGATATATTTTTTAGTTTTTTTTCAACCTGGGTGCTGTGACTGAATTTATTTTTCTGAGCCTCTCAGAGACTTTGACCCAAAACCAATATGATTGTAAATTAGTCTAACAGTGATAAGAAACCCACTCTGAAAAAATTAGGACCCTACTACTACGGGAAGATATATTTTTTAGCTTTTTATCGATCTGGGTGCTGTGACTGAATTTATTTTTTTGAGCCTCTCAGAGACTTTGACCCAAAACCAATATGATTGTAAATTAGTCTAACAGTGATGAGAAACCCACTCTGAAAAAATTAGGACCCTACTACTACGGGAAGATATATTTTTTAGCTTTTTTTTGACCTGGGTGCTGTGACTGAATTTATTTTTTTGAGCCTCTCAGAGACTTTGACCCAAAACCAATATGATTGTAAATTAGTCTAACAGTGATGAGAAACCCACTCTGAAAAAATTAGGACCCTACTACTACGGGAAGATCTATTTTTTAGCTTTTTTTCGACCTGGGTGCTGTGACTGAATTTATTTTTTTGAGCCTCTCAGAGACTTTGACCCAAAACCAATATGATTGTAAAATAGTCTAACAGTGATGAGAAACCCACTCTGAAAAAATTAGGACCCTACTACTACGGGAAGATATATTTTTTAGCTTTTTATCGACCTGGGTGCTGTGACTGAATTTATTTTTTTGAGCCTCTCAGAGACTTTGACCCAAAACCAATATGATTTTAAATTAGTCTAACAGTGATGAGAAACCCACTCTGAAAAAATTAGGACCCTACTACTACGGGAAGATATATTTTTTAGCCTTTTATCGACCTGGGTGCTGTGACTGAATTTATTTTTTTTGAGCCTCTCAGAGACTTTGACCCAAAACCAATATGATTTTAAATTAGTCTAACAGTAATGAGAAATCCACTCTGAAAAAATTAGGACCCTACTACTACGGGAAGATATATTTTTTAGCTTTTTATCGACCTGGGTGCTGTGACTGAATTTATTTTTTTGAGCCTCTCAGAGACTTTGACCCAAAACCAATATGATTTTAAATTAGTCTAACAGTGATGAGAAACCCACTCTGAAAAAATTAGGACCCTACTACTATGGGAAGATATATTTTTTAGCCTTTTATCGACCTGGGTGCTGTGACTGAATTTATTTTTTTGAGCCTCTCAGAGACTTTGACCCAAAACCAATATGATTGTAAATTAGTCTAACAGTGATGAAAAACCCACTCTGAAAAAATTAGGACCCTACTACTACGGGAAGATATATTTTTTAGTTTTTTTTCAACCTGGGTGCTGTGACTGAATTTATTTTTCTGAGCCTCTCAGAGACTTTGACCCAAAACCAATATGATTGTAAATTAGTCTAACAGTGATAAGAAACCCACTCTGAAAAAATTAGGACCCTACTACTACGGGAAGATATATTTTTTAGCTTTTTATCGATCTGGGTGCTGTGACTGAATTTATTTTTTTGAGCCTCTCAGAGACTTTGACCCAAAACCAATATGATTGTAAATTAGTCTAACAGTGATAAGAAACCCACTCTGAAAAAATTAGGACCCTACTACTACGGGAAGATATATTTTTTAGCTTTTTATCGATCTGGGTGCTGTGACTGAATTTATTTTTTTGAGCCTCTCAGAGACTTTGACCCATAACCAATATGATTTTAAATTAGTCTAACAGTGATGAGAAACCCACTCTGAAAAAATAAGAACTCTGCTACTACGGGAAGATATATTTTTTAGCTTTATATCGACCTGGGTGCTGTGACTGAATTTATTTTTTTGAGCCTCTCAGAGACTTTGACCCAAAACCAATATGATTGTAAATTAGTCTAACAGTGATAAGAAACCCACTCTGAAAAAATTAGGACCCTACTACTACGGGAAGATATATTTTTTAGCTTTTTATCGATCTGGGTGCTGTGACTGAATTTATTTTTTTGAGCCTCTCAGAGACTTTGACCCAAAACCAATATGATTGTAAATTAGTCTAACAGTGATAAGAAACCCACTCTGAAAAAATTAGGACCCTACTACTACGGGAAGATATATTTTTTAGCTTTTTATCGACCTGGGTGCTGTGACTGAATTTATTTTTTTGAGCCTCTCAGAGACTTTGACCCAAAACCAATATGATTGTAAATTAGTCTAACAGTGATAAGAAACCCACTCTGAAAAAATTAGGACCCTACTACTACGGGAAGATATATTTTTTAGCTTTTTATCGATCTGGGTGCTGTGACTGAATTTATTTTTTTGAGCCTCTCAGAGACTTTGACCCAAAACCAATATGATGGTAAATTAGTCTGACAGTGATGAGAAACCCACTCTGAAAAAATTAAGACCCTACTACTACGGGAAGATATATTTTTTAGCTTTTTATCAACCTGGGTGCTGTGACTGAATTTATTTTTTTTGAGCCTCTCAGAGACTTTGACCCATAACCAATATGATTGTAAATTAGTCTAACAGTGATGAGAAACCCACTCTGAAAAAATAAGAACTCTGCTACTACGGGAAGATCTATTTTTTAGCTTTTTTTCGACATTGGTGCTGGGATTGAATTTATTTTTTTACTACTAACGTTCGTTTTAAAATTGTTTTTTTTATTTATAAAAAGTCGAAACCAAACCAAAATCTAGATTACTTACAAGTTTCTAATTAATATACTTAAAAAACAACATTTTACTCTCATTTTACACAATATTTACTTTCTTACACAACATATTTTTCTTAATCGGAACAACACTCAACGGGGTGCTGGATTCTTGGTGCCAACTTTATATCCGTCAAACAGACACCACTCAAAAACTTAAAAGCACGTGAATGAATTGGTTTTGATTCGCGGCGCGAATTTCGCGCATGCCGGTCAGCTGTTTTCCTTTTCTCGCGTTTGATTGGTTCATAGCCTACTATACTAAAATGTACGTGCTTTTGACAAAAAAGTGGCGTCTGTTTATTTTCGCACGCTCTATTTTCGTGATTTTTCTTTAATTTTCGATAGATTTTTGTTATTAAATTACACAATTTGTTGTTCAAGTGTTAAACAATGTTTTGAGTGTGTAGAATCGTGAATTTCGCTGAAAAAATGGCATAGAAATTCTAAGGAAGCGGTAAGTTAACACCTGTTGAATTGTAATGAGGAAATAGGGGTTTTCTTTAGGAAATTTTCCTACGACCTAGTTAGTAGTTAGTGCCCATTTCCCACCCGTTGCCTATGACCACAGAACACAAAGCCTATGACAACGGTTGGAAACTAACAATAGGTTTGTTTTGGTTCTCGAAAATCTCAGTTCCGAACCAGTTCAGAACTGCAATTTTCTAGAACCAAAACAAACCTAATCATCTGATTTTACATATCTGCTGTCAGATAATTAGTAAACGTCAAACACATAACCTCAACTTGACAAACTAATTTTAATTAAGATCATTTTTGGGTTTTACATCGGCACTTGCTACTAAGAGTGCCGATGTATTGAAATCTTCGCCAAAAAGTCAAAATCTTTGACCATTTTTTTTTCACATTTCTCGACATTTTAGACCTTTCTGAGTCGAAATCAGTAAAAAAAATTTTTTTTGTCTGTCTGGAAACTCAACTCCATGTCTAAATAAGATATCGACAAGCAGTTTTTTGCATATTGTTTCTTACCGTATTTCGAGAGCTGATTAAATTTAGGGGCGGATTTATTTCATTTTAAGGGGGGGGGGCATTCACCAAAAATATAATTTTGAAGGTATATGCTAATATATCTCGCTGGGGGACATGCACCCCCCTCTATCGGCCACTGATTAGATTTTGGGGGTAAACGATTGGGGGTAAGAATGAGCTAAGACTACTAAAATATCATCTGCAATTTCAGTGTAGCAAAAAAATGAGCCAATGAAGTGCCTTTTTTATGACAGATTCGTGTTCAGCATCCCAAAATGCATAAGAATAGGGGGGTCTCAACCCCAGCACAGACAACGCTTTTTTGTTTTGTAGGCCTGTATAATTATAAATTTAACTTTTAAAAAATTAAAGCAGCCCCGCACAGAAAAAAATGGGGCTCAGCATAGTAAAGTAAAATTATTGAAATACTTTTTTAAATTTGATATTAACATTTTAAAAATAGTTTTTTATATGTCTGTGGGTCTCAGTTTATGGGACCTCAGAGGCCTGTACTGTAAAAATGTTTGGGGCCAGTATTTTTTACATAGAGGGTTGATTCAGTAACCTCAAACGTTTGACAGGATACGCGCGCGCGAATTTGTTTTCATAATGTGGAGGCCATCAGTGATATTAGCTCCCATTTTGGGGCGGCACTCTTTTTTAAATTTATTATGATAAAAAAACAAACTTGTAAAATTTAAAACCGCCAACTGTATACGTCATACAATATTATTTTATTAAACATATGTTACGTAATTTTCAAATAAAGGTATTAGTGAATTAGATCTTTTAGTCATTCTTATACAGATTGCTAAAGGTGGTAGATCGCTCGTGGTTTTTTCTTTAAGTTTTGAAAAGTGTATTGTGAGAGTATTAATACAATTGTGTGAGTGTGTATTATGTATTTTTACACTACTCTACCCTGCTTACCCTAGTAGCAAAATTACATAAAATCCACGTGAATATCATGTTAATACGTGACATGTGATGTTAAAATTTTAGTGAAATTTCACATCATTTTCATATGTTATGGATGTCCTATTTCCTCCCCAAATAACATCACAGAATGATGTCCTTAAAATAACATCAATTTGATGTTGTTGAAATAATGTAATTTTGATATCAACTATACATCATGAATTTGATGTTCTTGAAATAACGTCATTGTGATATCACATATATAACATGAATTTGATGTTCTTACTAATACTTTAATTTCAGAATTAAATATCTCACGTAGAAATGTTTCCCGGAAGTTTCAAAAACGTTTATATAACCGTGAAATGTACCGCACGGAAACATTTCATAGAACTTGTGACAAATTTGTCACGCTTCCAGAAACATTCTCCAAATAAAAGTTATAACTTTTACATGTTTCCGAAATGTTTTGCTCTATTTTATCCATATTCACTATTGTATCCAAAAAATATATATAATATATTGTATCACTTTGCTTGGAATCATAAAACCAGAGACAAAAGTTCTTATTTCATGAAGCTGAAGTTTGCAACGTTTTTTTGCAACGAAAATTCAAATAGTATATTAAAGTACTAGTTTCATAACATACGTTTTTAGCGCATGAGTACAAGTTTAGAAAACAAGCCGCTTGCGGCGAGTTTTTTAAAGTACTAGAGCGCTAAAAACGTGTTATGGAATAAGTGCTTTAATATACTGTATGAATTTTCGTTGCAAAAAAAAACGTTCCAAACTTCAGCTTCATCTTATTTCTGATAAAACACTCACAAACATAAAATGGCGGGATAACGCCGTACCTACATCAACGTTCGCAAATGATGTAACTAATGGAACGTCAAAACGATGTTTTCTATTAATATTATTATTTAGTTTCAAAATTCACATCATTTCGATGTTAATTTCCAGTGAAATAAATTGGTGTTACAAGGTGGCAAAAAACTAACGTGGTATTGATGTTGTCTGTTAACATTATTATTTAGTTTCAAAATACACATCATTTTGATGTTAATTTCCAGTGAAATAAATTGATGTTAAAAGGTGACGAAAAACTAACGTGGTATTGATGTTGTCTGATAACATTATTATTTAGTTTCAAAATTCACATCATTTTGATGTTAATTTGCAGTGAAATAAATTGATGTTAAAAGGTGACGAAAAACTAACGTCGTATTGATGTTGTCTGTTAACATAATTATTTAGTTTCAAAATTCACATCATTTTGATGTTAATTTCCAGTGAATTATTTTTATGTTACTAAATAACCTAATAATGATGTTGTGGTGATGTTATTCGATGATGTTAAAAAATTCACTTTAATTTAATGTTAATTTTCAGTAAAATAACATCATTTGCTACTAGGGTAGTTAAAACGTCCTAAATAACTTTTTAGTTTCCGCTTATCTGCATATGGCGATTGTTCTATGCCATATTTATTTATTCTCCAGGGTCCCCACCAATCAGGGAAATCAAGGAAGTCCAGAAAATGGGGAATTTGGCCATTTATTCGAAAAATTCAGGGAAAATAGGAATTTTAGGACTTTTTAAGTAACGACGACAGTACTGTATCCGACTTTTGAAAATAGTTATTTTTCAATTGTTAGTACACGTTTTTGTATAAGTACAGGGAGGCCACAGAATATTAGTTGGAAAATTCCCCGAAATTTTCCTGATTTTGATCAATTTTTCCTGACTTTTTTGGTTTTTGGGTAAAAAATATATGAAAAAAATAAAGTTTGGCTTTTCAATAAAAGTCCCTGGTTTCCAATATACTTCCCTGACATTCCTGATATTTCCCTGAAAATTTAAATTTCCTGACATTTCCCTGATTTCCCCAACATGTGGCCACCCTGACATATTTCGGCTATTTTAAGTAACGATTTAAATTTTAATACAATTTATTACCTATAAACAAGTTTAAGGGGTCTTTCTTAAGGGCATATGTAAACTAGTTCAGTTTCTAGTATTTCCTTAGTATTATAAAATAGTCTTTTTCTACTACCTAATTAATTGCTAGCTTACATATTCCCAGTCAACACAAATACATGGCAGGAACATAGCAGGTACATAACCACTGTTCTATGTGATGTTGCAGACATGTAATTTTTATAGTCCATGTATAGTCCTTGGACTTTAACAATTCCGCCTCAAGTTATGTATCAGCTACATAACATGCTACATATCAGATACATACTAGGTACATAACAATAAAAGTAGGCGTTTCCGAATTTTACTTGTTATTGAGTGCATCATAGATTTAGACATGGTCAGAATATATTTAACAACAGTACCCGGACTTAAAACCGAAAACGTTGAATGTCTACGGAATAGGCTTCTCGAATCGACGTTGTCAAATTGACGCGGTAAAAGGCGTTGCCGCTGTAACTAATAATTCCCTTTCAAGTGAGAAATTAAAACAAGGTAATAGATTTTTTTGATTAATCGTTTATTCTCTTTATCAGTATTAAAAAAAAAACTACAGCTACAGCTTTTAAGTGGTCAGGGCAGCAGGTGATTTGTTTTAATGGAAAGAGGTTCGTGTTATACTATTATATTTTTTACATTTTTTTAAACATGTTGATTTTTCATTTTGCTAAAAAATGCGTTTTGAGTTTTTTTTTTGAATACTACTTTTTCAAAATTTGGTTTTTGCCCAAATCATCTTATTTTTTCCGGAAACGTCGAGAAAAATCAAAATAAGCAAAAAAAATCGTCTGTCTGTCTGTATCCACGATAACTTCAGAACACTTCAAGCTAGAGACTTGAAATTTGGTAAGCAGATGTATTTTTACATTATCTTGAACAAGTTCGTATTTGAGCAAGATCGGTTATGGGGGAAAGTGTAAAAGACTGAAAAAATATTTGTTTTGGCTTTTTTTCTTATTCACTTTATGACAAAAATTTAAAAACCAGCTAAAAGGTAAATAAAAATTACAAAAAAAATATTATCACCATTTTTATATGGCGCCACCTCTGTCCCCCAAAATAAAAACAAATTTTACTGGACATAATTTTATTATTCACAATAAAGTACCTACTATAAAAATAAAAGTATAAAAAGCACCTTTATAAAGGTTAAAAATACAGAAAAAAATATATAATTTTAGCCTATAACGAGATAGAAAATAAAATTACAAGCATTTTTAATCAATAATCAACGACTAATTTTTTTTATGAGAATGTATATATACTCTTTCAAGACGGTCCAAAACTCACCTTCCTCTTAACTTTTGAACGACTTGAGATATCGACTTAAAATTTGGATCTCGCAAGTAAGACTACCTAAACTATCTTTTTGCATATATTTCATATTTTCAGCTAAAAATGTGGGCAGGTGAGCGTAGGGGTATTTTTTTTAATGGAAAGGGGGTCATGCGATCCATCATTTTAAAAGTTTTAAAATTATCTATTCGAACACATATTTTTTAGGCATTTTTTTTTGGGTTTAAAATAGGGTTGAGAATTCGTCAAAATGTATTTTAAAAAATCAAACAATTTTTGAAAAATTAATTATTTCAAGTTCAAGCTTTAAAACAATGTATCACACGACTCCCCTTTCCAAAAAAAATGTCCCCCATACCACCCTGTCCACATTTTAGTTGCTAAAAAAAACAAATATATGCAAAAAAATGATATAATAATACTGAGATTTTACTTTCTTCTGCTCCTGCAATTTAAAAAAGTGCAGTTACAATTGTTCGTATTTTTCATTTTTTATCAAAATCCACTACTACTAAAACAATAATAAAAAAGTATAACAAATATTCTGGAAAAACTACGAAAAATTCTGTCAATAAACTTTTAAAACATAGGTTATGTTTTCTTAAAACGCGCCCGGCTTTTTACCAGCTCTACAGAACTCTGCAGTACTTTCCTTGGTAGTTCACTTATTTCCCGTCAGATGTGATAGTGTTTGAAGCCTATTTTTGCCATTAGGATTAGTACACTTTTAAAGCATTGCAGGTATACGGAGTTCAGGTACTTGTGTAGATATATTCTGGACATGGTGAACATTTTTACGTCTTTTTGATAAACCTAATAATTAAAGTATATAAATATCTTTATATGTAGCATCCATCAGGCAAAATTCTTATACGATGTGCATTTTTACTGTGAAAGCAAACTTTCTACCAGGCTTAAAAATCATGGGCCACATAAAAAGCCAATTTTTAGAGAAAAAATAGCAAATAATCATTTTAAAAAAATATATATATATTTTAATTTTTTGTCTAAAATTATCTAAAATCGGTTTAGTTGTCTAAAAATACATGCGTTTCTACTACTTAAGGGTAAAACTTTTATTATTAACAACAATTTTAAGAATATTAGTGATTCTAACCTATAAAAATTAAAATAATATAGACGCCATATTTAGTATTGAATTCATAACATTTTATGTATCGTGTATGTTCTCGTACCATATATATGATACATAACATGCAATATTGCATGTTCTGTATGATACATATGTATGTTACATCTTATGTAATATGGCACATGTAACGTAAAAAATCTTTCTGTTATAGGGCATGTTATGTAGCATACATATGTATGTTATGTCTCATGTAATATGGCACATGTTACCTAAAAAATCTTTCTTTACCATGTTGCATCCATATATGTGCGGACTGGGTTATCTACCGTTGTCAAGGCTTGTTTACCTTGGCAACCAATAAAATCATTGAACTTATTTATTATTGACCGTTGTTAAGCATTGTTTATTGATTTTCAACTTATTTGTCAAACTGAAAGCTATGTCAAAATAATTTTTAAACTTTATTTATAACTGATATTTGGAGTTACTAGCTTTAGGTAGTAGAAAAAATAGTATATGCACCACGTATGCGAACTGTCTTAAATGTTCTCGACTGATTTTTTGCCTCGACTCCGTCTCAGCAAAAAAACTTTAGTCTCTAACACTTAGTTGTCATTTTGTGGTATTGTCAAGTCGATCCGGGGACACACTGTATGACTGGTACCCTACCGTTAAAATTTTAACACGCATATGTAGAATTGCGGCGCATAAAAATTTTACATATGAAAATTTTTGAGATGTAACTGTTAATAATTGAAATATTGAAAGATTCTGGATTTTTTAACTTTATTGTAATAATTTGTGATTTTTTTTTACTTTTAGGTCCAAACTATTACAATGCTCAACACTCAAAAATTTGTCGACACCATTTTAGTTGCATCTGGCTATATTTGATCCGCTGATCGAGAAATGTGAAAAAACGACCTCAAGTTTAAGTGACTTGCCAAACGAAAATCCAAAAAAAAAGGCAAAATCCAATATATTTTTACAGTGTTCTTTTTTAATACACAATTTTTTCAGATTCATGCGTAAGTAAATATTTTTACTGTGTTTTTTTGTAATATTGTTTTTTTTTTCAGGTTTATGTGTAAATAAATAATTTTTGTATGTAATTATAATTTCTTTCAGGTATTTCACTGTTTTTATAATTTTTGTTTATTTTAAATTTTTATGTTTCTAATTTTAACATGTTTTTTTTTTTAGGTTTATGTGTAAATAAATAATTATTGTATTTAATTATTATTTCTTTCAGGTATTTCACTGTTTTTATAATTTTTGTTTATTTTAAATTTTTTATGTTCCTCATTTTAACATGTTTTTTTTTTTTCAGGTATTTTTACTGTTTTTCTTTTAATACAGGTTTTTTTCAGGTTTATGTGTAACAATTATTGCATTTAATTATAACTTCTTTCAGGTATCTCACTGTTTTTATAACTTTTGTGTATTTTAAATTTTTTATGTTCCTAATTTTAACATGTTTTTTTTTCAGGTATTTTTACTGTTTTTCTTATAATATAGGTTTTTTTCAGGTTTATGTGTAACAATTATTGTATTTAATTATAATTTCTTTCAGGTATCTCACTGTTTTTATAACTTTTGTGTATTTTAAATTTTTTATGTTCCTAATTTTAACATGTTTTTTTTTTTCAGGTATTTTTACTGTTTTTCTTTTAATATAGGTTTTTTTCAGGTTTATGTGTAACAATTATTGTATTTAATTATAACTTCTTTCAGGTATCTCACTGTTTTTATAACTTTTGTGTATTTTAAATTTTTTATGTTCCTAATTTTAACATGTTTTTTTTTTCAGGTATTTTTACTGTTTTTCTTTTAATACAGGTTTTTTTTCAGGTTTATGTGTAACAATTATTGCATTTAATTATAACTTCTTTCAGGTATCTCACTGTTTTTATAACTTTTGTGTATTTTAAATTTTTTATGTTCCTAATTTTAACATGTTTTTTTTTTTTTCAGGTATTTTTACTGTTTTTCTTTTAATATAGGTTTTTTTCAGGTTTATGTGTAACAATTATTGTATTTAATTATAACTTCTTTCAGGTATCTCACTGTTTTTATAACTTTTGTGTATTTTAAATTTTTTATGTTCCTAATTTTAACATGTTTTTTTTTCAGGTATTTTTACTGTTTTTCTTTTAATACAGGTTTTTTTTCAGGTTTATGTGTAACAATTATTGCATTTAATTATAACTTCTTTCAGGTATCTCACTGTTTTTATAACTTTTGTGTATTTTAAATTTTTTATGTTCCTAATTTTAACATGTTTTTTTTTTCAGGTATTTTTACTGTTTTTCTTTTAATATAGTTTTTTTTTCAGGTTTATGTGTAACAATTATTGTATTTAATTATAATTTCTTTTACTGTTTTTATAATTTTGGTTTATTTCAAATTTTTATGTTCCTAATTTTAACATGTTTTTTTTTCAGGTATTTTTAGTGCTTTTTTTTAATATAGTTTTTTGTTTTAGGTTTATGTGTAAATAAATAATTGTTGTATATAATTATTATTTCTTTCAGGTATTTCATGCAAACCTTAAGTCGCACCTAATTGCTTATTCATCTATGCATGAAATATTTTATTTCTAGACATGTATTATACATTATATTTACATTTTAGATTTCTGAAGGACAATTTTTATGGATACGTTTGTTTCGAGCAACATTTATTTGTAAAAAAAGAGAAGTTTCATCAAGCTAAAATTGACAACCAGTATTGGAAAGTTTTACTTACAGTCAGTCATACTAAATAAAATGATAGACATTTATATTTCTTTATATTTTTTTATGTTTTAGGTTTCTGAAGGATAATTTTAGTACATAACTCATAGCTCCCAACTGCCCGGGCTCTGCACCTGATAGACAAACAGACGGCTGCCAGTTTTGGTTGGAGGAATCGTGGCTTCTGCTTGCTTTCTTGATTTCCATAGAGATGACTCTAGTCCTAGGACTAGACAGTCAATTGAGGGCCTTCGTGCCATTCTCGCTCCAGGTTTTCTTTAGAGCAAAATTAAGCTATACGAGTCCTACAACCATTTGTATAAAAGAAGTTCCATCAAGCTAAAATTGGTAAGTATTACTTTTTTCTTAGTCATACTGAAGAAGAATAATAGACATGTATATTTCTTTATATTTTTGTATGTTTTAGGTTTCCGAAGGACCATTTTAGAAGTTTCCTAAAGAAAAAATTACCACGACATACATATGACCATAGCTCTGGGATAAGGTAGCTGTTCTTTCATTCATGAGCATAGAATAAATTCAGCACTGATTAGAAGCGACCGCAATACGTCTGTCCCCACTCTACAGCAACGCAACGCCAGTGTATCAATGATCAAATCTAAAAAAGATGACAAAAGAAGACTCAAATGGCTGCGAATTTTGGTTGTGGGTCATCAGGGCTTCTGCTTGCTCTCTTGATTTCCAGTGAGATGACTCTGGTCCTAGGACTAGACAGTCAATTGAGTGCCATAGAGCTATCCTCGCTCGCCAGGTTTTCTTTAGGGCAAAATTAAGCTGTATGAGTCCTACAGCCACGTGTATAGGCCTACTGGGGTTTCCTCAGTGGGGAACGGCACGTTAACCGTAACGCGCCTGGTGCTTTACCTCCTGGGTGGCGTGGAAAAGAGCACAAACTGCAGCTCTATTCTTGACCATAAATATTTCGCATACGCAGTTGCTATTGTACAACCAATCACATATTAACTTCCTTAGCAACAGCGTATGCGAATTATTTTTGCGAATGGTCAAGAATAGAGACCCTGATTGTTTTATAAAAATACGACATTGTTATGCTGATTTTTTACTTTTATACAGCTTTCTAACGTTAGAAAAACATTCTAAATTTCTACTATGGCCTGTTTCATCAAGCAAGAGAGTAAATTAAAAATCTCACAATAAATATTTTTACATCAGGTTTGAATAGCATATGTTTGTGTATTTTTGAATTTTCGATGCAAAAAAACGTTGCAAACTTCAGCTTCATAGAATATAACGTTTTGGAGATACAGACTTTCAAACTTAAATTATGCAGGTGTATTAATGGTTGCCTAATCACGTGATCACACAACTTTCCCTTTCATAACGTTGCTTTGAAACTAGACACTAATTTGTAGTGCCTAGTGCCGATGTTTTGACAAGGTGCGTGAAACTGTTTATGTTCAGGTGTTAGGTCGTAGGAAAAATTGTATACGCACCTTGACTCACAGCATTTTCACTGCACTTCGAGTACTGTTTTTACTCAGGTCTGCCTCGTAAAAAATAAGCCCTCTCGTTATGAAACGAAAAACTCTTGATAGTGTATATACTATTGATTGATTGATTGATGAAAAGAAATAAGATGGGGATTCGTACTTCAAACACTGCGGCCACCTGCGGGCCTATTGTGTTATTCTTGGGTCTCTTGCTAGTCAAACAGCTTCGTTTCCTTTATCAGTCTTACTAGGCTGTTTACTAGATTTGCATTGGAGAGCTTAGCTTCTGGGTTACCATTTTCGTTTGGACGGTGTAGAGCCACGCAGTCAAAGAGAACATGAGAGGCTGGTTCCGCCTCCTCATTACACAGTCTGCATATTGGCTCATCACTATACACAAGGATGGTGTGCATGTGTTTTCTCAGGTGGCAGTGACCAGTTATTAGCCCTATCACCTTCCTAAGGTGGTCCCTGCCAAGATGTAGAAGGTTCTTGGTTAGTGGACCAGCAGTTATTGCACCGCCAAGTATTAACTTGCTTTGCCTGACCCCACTGTAAATTTTGCTGGGATGTTATCCAGTTGGATATCCAGCTTTTTACCGTGGTTTTGGTTATGCCAATAGCCAGCTCAGGTCCAATGAAGGGAGTTTCCGATCCTTCTCTTGCGAGTTGATCTGCTCTCATTGCCATCAATGCCTTTGTGCCCTGGCACCCACCCTATATATACTATAGTTTATATTAATTTTTATTTATACGTACCGCGATATTAGATCATATATACATAGATATGGCATTAATGTTGATTTGTTTTATGTAGAACATATACAAAGCCAATTGTAAACAAACCACTATAGCGGTGAGGTTGCGAGGAGGTGAAGTATAACATATTTGTTAACAAACCACTATAGCGGAGGGTGGTGACCAGAAGCGGGAAGGTGAAATCTACCTGGATATAGCAAAGAAAACATTTCGGTTTGACGTGGACTCAAGGCGCATCTTGGAGGGGATATATGATCTAATACCGAGATACGTACCCCTCGAGTTCGAGTTGATCAGTCATATTTAATAAAAGTTAGCGGAAAGTCCATAGAACAGGTACAAGCCACTAAGTTTTTAGGAGTAACTTTGGAAAATAATTTGTGTTGGGATTTGCACATAGACGATCTATGTAAAAAGCTGGCTCCCACTTCATTTGCGCTATTTAGACTAAGAGAACTAACATCGAGGAATGTTCTTATATCATATTATTATGCGCAAGTTTATAGTCGAATAAAATATGGTATACTATTTTGGGGTTGTTCCGGTCAATCCGATAGAGTTTTTCGTTTGCAAAAAAAGGCAATAAGAGCAATTGTAGGTGTCTCTAGGAAAACTTCATGTAAACCTCTATTTAAAGAACTAAATATACTAACTGTAGCCTCTCTTTTTATATTTGAAGCATTATTATTTGTAAGACAAAATCCTGAAAAGTTCATAAGTCATTCTGATTTTCATGATTACAACACAAGAGGCAGGGATGAACTTTGCCTGCCATTGCACAATCTTGTGTTGTACGAAAAAAATCCAGTTTATGTTGGTACAAAAATGTATAGAAAACTACCAGATGCAATAAAGAGTATTGATAACTTTAACAAGTTTAAAAAAGCTTTACGTACTTTTCTTATACAAAATTGTTACTATAAGTTACAAGAGTATTTAAACAGTTAAGATTATTTTTGAAATATTTAAGTAATTAAGGTAATTTTGTTATTTTAAGATTATTATTGTTATTATTTAGACTTGTCCTATGCCTATTGTTTCACTGTACTGATGACATTGTACACGTTTCATGTATGGTCTTATTGGATTAATAAATAAACTAAACTAAACATGGAGAAAAGTTTTTAAACGTGCGGGTTGGGCAACCCTGTTCTATTTAATAAAATTCTTTCTTTTATTTACGCAAATACAGAACAGGGTTGTAGATGGCAACACCATTCACATTTGAACCTAATTTCGAATTCAAAGATTTGTTGTTAAATCGATATTTTTTTGTAAATAATTTTTTTTTATCTTTTTTGCGATTTTTTTTTTTTCAATTTGTATTTTTTATATTTTTTAATCTATTTTTATTTTCTCATATTTTGTTTTATTTTAATAAATAATTTGTTTTCAATTTTTTTTGTCTAAACATTTTTTTTTGTCTTTTATTTGTGA